>CM060962.1:85146911-85169411 GCA_030765045.1 Tenodera sinensis
TAAGGAAAAACAGCAAAAATTTTACCCGGATAACTTACCCTAAGCAAGATTCAAACTCGCGACCTTTTGAATGTAAGGCAGACATGCTACCACTAGGCTATCGAGGCGGCATCTCGTGGACTGAACAGTTCAGGCACACTAATGAAGGTTGAACAAACTGTTTCTTTATATGGATTATAATAAAAGGTATAATAAACCGTTTGGTGCAAGGGGATTATTCTATTTGTACACAAAAGGAGATTGAAAATAAAAAATATATATTTGAAAATGGTTTGGCGATATTCATTATAATTTTGCATGGCCCATTTAATGCATATTTCTGCTAGTAACCCTGGCAATTGTGCACCCTAAACCCCACTAATGCATATTTTGTATGTATGGTAGAAATTGCAAGTTACTCAAAAGCAAAAGTGCTAATGTTTATCTTTTACAGACGCATTGTCTTAGTGCGCGCACTTTTGTAGACATCAGGATAAGTTTTTATGCTGGCTTCTAAATTAAGTGTGTTAAAAGGTGGTTTGATAGATTTTTGTAACCAAATTTATCCGTACTGGGATGTCATGCAAATATTTGCTAATACATTTAGAGCCACTGTTCTCCTTTTAAGAAGAACAATAAAGTGTGTGGTGTTTGCTAAATTTGTAGAAAAAACCACAGAAGTGTAAGAAAATACAACAGCGTTTAAGCCATTTAGGCTTAGGAGTCTCATATATCAAAACTACTCTGTCCATTTTCTTCTCAGCTGCCTCTATTTCTTTTTCTTGTAGGTTTATTGGTGATAATTAATCTGGGAATTTGGTAATAATTCATTGTTTCTAGAGTCCGTCCAGTTATTCCGAAATTAGTGAACTTTTCCTGTTAAATTGAAGATCTTTAACCATTTACGTATTTCTTTACTTCTTCTATCTCTTAAAGTATAAACAACTGCATGTTTTAAGAATAACATCTCTGCCGCCTGAATTTTGTGTATTAGAACCGCCATTACCTTCTAAACTTTTTAATTTTGTTTCTCCTATTGTATTTTTCAGGTCTCTTTTTTGATACCACATATCTGATTAAGTCTACTAATTTTATTTATTACATATTCATTTTTGAGATGACACATTTTAGCCGAAGCACATAAAGCACCATATTTGTTCTAATATTTTTCTTGTAATACTACCTTTGCTCCTATTGTTCCGGGTTCTCCGAAAGCAAACACTTTAGTTCTATTTGGTTGACATTATTAGCTTGGTTTGACTGAATTTGTTTAACTGATATAGAACCTTCTGAATATTTATCTCTGAGCCACTTACAGGAACTATGTCATCTGCAAATAGCATTACATATTAAATATTATTTTGTAATGTATATCCAAATTATTGTGCCACTCTCTACGTCCTCAACGCATAAATTAAATAATATAAGTGACAACGGGCGCCCTTATCTCACTCCTTTACTTATTTTCGCCGTGTTTCGTTTTCAATTCTGGCCTGTATCTATCATTATTTCTGTATAAACCTCTCACTATTATATCAAGTGCTGCGGATTGATCTTTTCATAATTTCCCATAGTCAGATTGCGAAATGCTTTTTCGAAGCCTGTAAATTTCATAAACGTAGGAATATTCAATGCTCTGTTTTGCGATAATCTGATTTGAGACAAATACACCGTCTATAAATCATCTGCCCTTTCTGAACTACGAAAGTTTTGAGATGTGAGAAAATTAAATTTGATCCGTTTGAATTGGATGCAGGATGGGATAGCTCCATCCTTTGTGAGCAGACAGGTATCAGATAGTGACTCCTACTTCAGGAATTCCAGCAGCGCAAAGACGAACAACCCGCGGTGCGCATATAGTCAGTCCCTGCAATGGAGTTTGGGAGAGAGCATTTTCGCTCAACGACTTTCTACCACCTTAAAAGTGCGTTAAACCGGTGCGAAAGTCTTGAACGTTTGCCAAGGGCTTTCGGGGCATTACTCATTAGCGTGATACAGTTTTTCAATGGTTTCAGGAATTTAAAAGGTGTCGAACATATTTGAAAGATGAGAGA
The DNA here is from genome assembly GCA_030765045.1 of Tenodera sinensis. Taxonomy (NCBI): domain Eukaryota; kingdom Metazoa; phylum Arthropoda; class Insecta; order Mantodea; family Mantidae; genus Tenodera; species Tenodera sinensis. The sequence goes on from CM060962.1 coordinate 85,148,945, forward strand.
AGCGTGTGTACTGCATTGGCACTAACTGGGAAAACCATCGCATTGTTGAGAAAAATGCTTCACGAAATTAGTCGCATAATATTTAAAGAAATTGAGGCAGTATTGCAAACTGTATCACCAGCAGTTTTGAAAATCCTCTATGAATTCCTTCGTGTGAGGAGGGTCACGTCCCGATGAGTGCCTCACAGAACAAAAACACGCCCATGGTGAATGGTGTAAGGGAATGCTGACAAGATCCGAAGGGGACATCGTTACAGATAACCAAACCTGGATTTATTTTTTTGATCCAGAGAGCAAGCGGCAATCAGCGGTGTAGAGCTCTCCTGATGATAATCTATCTACAAAAGCGAAATGTCGCCGAGTGTCTTCAAGAAAATGGTAACCTGATTTTACCTAAATGGTGGTCTTGTGGCAGCTATTTCTCTGGAAAAGCAAAGCACGGTTACCGCAAATTGGTACAGCACAGCTTATTTGCCAAAAGTTTATGCCAAGCTTCAAGAATGGTGGCCACACACGGGACTGCGAGGGATATTTCTCCATCACGACAACACGTCCGCACACACAGTCAACATTACCGTTCAGCTCCTGGGGTCTGCAAAGGTCAAAGTTATGAACTATCCACCATATGATCTCAACCTAGTCCCATGTGACTTTTTTCTTTTTCCTATAATAAAAAAATTGCATGCCTAGAAAAAGCAAAAATGCTCTCTTCCAAGCTCCTGGCTACCTGCGCGCCGCGGGATGTTCATCCTTGTGCTGCTGGTATTCCTGGAGTGGGAGAGACAATACTGATGCCACTTCCTCACAAAGCATGGAGTTAACTCATCCAACATCCAATTCGAGTGGATCAGCTTTCATTTTCTCACATGTCAAAACATTTGTGGTGACCCTTGCATGAAATATAATTTATAGAAATATATCAATGTAAAAATTTGTATGTGTGTGTGGGGGGGTGTGTGGGGGTGGGTGTGTGGGGGTGGGTGTGTGGGTGTGGGGATGGGTGTGGGTGTGTGGGGGTGGGGGTGGGGCGGGGAAGTGGGGGGTGGGGTGTGGGGGTGGGGGTGGGTGTGTGGGTGTGTGGGGGTGGGGGTGGGGAAGTGGGGGTGGGGGTGGGTGTGTGGAGGTGTGTGTGTGGGGGTGGGGATGGGTGTGGGTGTGTGGGGGTGTGGGGGTGTGGGGGTGGGGGTGGGGAAGTGGGGGTGGGGGTGGGTGTGTGGGGGTGGATGTGTGGGGGTGGGGATGGGTGTGGGGGTGTGGGGGTGTGGGTGTGGGGGTGTGGGGGTGTGGGGGTGGGGATGGGGCGGGGAAGTGGGGGTGGGGGGTGGGGGTGGGGGTGGGTGTGTGGGTGTGTGGGGGTGGGGGTGGGGGTGTGGGTGTGGGTGTGTGGAGGTGTGTGTGTGGGGGTGGGTGTGTGTGCGTGCGTGCGTGCGTGTGCGCGCGCGCGCGTGTGTGTGTGTGTGTAGAATCTAATGGTGAGAATTTGAACCAGCGGTGCGGGTAATGTATCCAACGCACCGGTAATTCCTGCTACCGTTACACACGTCATAGTTGCTGTGGAACGGACAACTTTATCAGGAAAAACGCAATATATCGACATTACCTGGCTGGTTCGGTACACAACCACATGAAGTGCTGCACGGAATTAAGAACACTTTTCACGGATACCGATGTACGCAGATGTATAGTGAATTCCAAAATAGTGCTTTGTTTACCACAGGGGAATAAATGATTATAGTGTATACAACATTGGTTGTTTGTAAACATATGCTAGTGGTTTTAGCTGCTCCTACCTCTCATTCAATGAATGTTAAAGCCAAAGAGCTAACAAATACTCAGTTTAATTCATCATGGTGTTTGTTATTTAAGGATATGTGGTTAGTAGTTGACTTTAATTAACAGTAATGGCATTTTGTAATGTATTTCGTAAAAAGGAAATCGATATTATGGGAAATTAACAATTGTGTAACGCACAAGTTGTGTACAAATTGAGTACATGATTGCCATGTCGGAAAGACTCCTTCAGTTGGATTATACAGGTACCTGGGGTTTTCATCACCAACCCGGTTTTAATATGTCAATACCCGCAAAACAACAGAACTGTAATTGAGAATTACTGCACAGTAAGACAATATACTAGGAAGCTACACGAGTATGTTGATAAGAAGGTTTAAGGAATCTTTTTGCAATCAGTCTTTATTTATTGCATATTTACCTCACAAATTCTGTACAGAAATACTCCGTGTATATCTTATCCAAACGGTAAGCAGCAACAATACTTTTATTCTACTTTGGATGTAAAAAAGTAGATGTATTTAAAAGGAACGTATGTGTACATTCTGGTTGGGACTTCAAACCCCTAAACGAGACACTAGAATATGCAACAGTAGTAATATTCGCGACAAAGAAGGAAATGAGCATGTACTATGCTTTCACACTATCATTTCAAGTATTTTTCCTGGTAAACACATTTCCGTTTACTGACGTATTTCTATCCAAAAATTAATGCAATCATGGAAATAGACCTACGCCTATTCTTAATTCTTAAACAGATTGTTTAAATCTTGAATGCAATTATAAGCAGATTTTGACATAAAAAGTTAAACGGATCTAATTTCGTTACTGCTGTGTCATTACAGGAGCTGTAAGTCTTTCAGTTGTTAGTTTGGTAAGTAAAACTTAAAAAAAATTTAAAAAACATTTATTTTCAACATATTCAGTAACACGAAAAACGAATGCACATAGTCTGAAAATCTCACGACGTACCGTTTTAAAGTGATGTGAACATTGTGAGTGTGGTAGTGTGGTATGGTGTGTTTTTGAAAGTACTATTATATTACACAGGAGTGCAAAGTTGTGGCTGAATTTTCAGAAAAGTTGCACATTGTGTCCACTGCATATACGTCCATGTTAGGGACCGTGTAAACTACTGGGCGATTGTTGTACGTGGATGACAACGAACTTACGGCCTTACTGTGGTAGCGACAGTATTTATTTATGCGAAGGGGAAACCTAAATATCTGATGCTTTATGATCGCGTATTTTCAGCTTCAGATGAATAAGTATCTTTTAAGTTTTCGAAAGCAAATAGTCCGATGATTTATAGGTCTATACAACTTTTACTGGATGAAAACTGTTATTCTTTACCAGCTAGAACCTCCAAAAACTAGCCGTAGTTTTGTTTCATCAGGCTTCAGTTTTTCAGAAATCGCTGTTGACATTTTGGTAAAAATCTAAAAATAAGGATGTGAGGGATTAGCAAGGTTGACAAGCTCTGCTGGTGGCAGGAACAATTCAACAGAGCCTTTAAAATCTCTAAGGAATACAACGCGACATCAACACTCCGAAGCACCTCAGCTTCACGGATACAAGGAAGCAAGCAGAAGGTTCCGTAGCAAAGGTAAGCACAATTTTTCTCCCATAGCCAGGTCACTGCTCACTGTGCTTGGCCCTTCAATCCTAAAGGAGGTAGAGGAGAATGAAATGAGAAGGAATGAGGAATGCGAATAATAATGCAACCCAGAATTCCCAAACTACTCAGTCAGGATGGTAGGTCACCTCAGGGTTTGAACAAGGAACGTTCCAAATGAAAGGCTTAGATACTACCACCTGAGGCGTGATCATTTTACTTGCTGATGTTGCGTGTAACCTTGCAAATGGGCGGAGGGGAGACTTACGAGACCAGAAGCGGCGCACGTTCAATCTAGTGATCGAATAATTGGTTTAATGAAGTAAACTACAAAAGTTAGTGCGTCTGTTGTTATGACTGCTTCCACTGTTCCCAACTCGTGCAACTCTAGACACTTCCGAAATTCCGAATGAATTTACAAATAACCTAATATAAGTTACAGCAATTTAGTCTCTTCAGACTTTAATTATTTTTACTTTCTCTACTACGTTTAGTAAAGTAGAGGAAGTATTGTACTCCACTCAAAACTTCAATGTCCAGGTTTCACCGGAAATATATGTTCTGAGACCCCATGAATAAAGAAAAGAAAAGCAAAGAAAAAGGTCCGTGTGTCTGTCAGTCAGTGGACAGCATAACTCAAAGTCGAAAAGTCGGTTAGAAATCAAAATTGATATTTAGCTTTAACGACTTTCAAGGATGCGATACGAAGATTTTGAAGAAAATTGCTCCACCCTAAACTAAACTTCATGTGTGAGATTTTTTATGACAAATGAAATGTACATCTTGAATTTTCTGGCTATAGCCTACGAAGTCCTATTTACTCTAATTCTTCTTCTTCTTTTTTTTTTTTTTTTTTTTTTTTTTTTTGATAGAGTGAACCATTTCGGAGATATTCTTCGTTGTTTGTGTAAGTTTTGGAGAAGTTATACTTCTGTCAAATGGAACATAGCTTTTCATTTTTATATATTAACCGTGCAAAGAGAACGGAATTTGAAAGCTTTAAAAGATTTGACTATCGCCCAAAGCCTACTGTATTCCCATATTCCCGTTGCACGTGCAAGAAAATGAGCAATTAGTTAACTTCTGAAAATGTTTGTCTCAACTAACACGAAGAACATAAAAGAATAAGAGTTTTTAAGAATGGTTAGTACAAGAGTAAAGAAAGCCTTGTGAGTGCAACACATCAGATTTTTATAAAACATTAGTCAAAATATAGCATTTCCACATCAAGTATTGCACATTGCCAATTTTAAATAGGAAGTCCTTACACATAAAGAAGACTACGGCAGTATGTTCACGCTCTGGCTTCAAAAACCAGAGGTTCCTGGTTTGATTTTCAGCTGGAGCAGGGGAATTCGTCTTTAATTAGAAATTTTCCTTACCCTACGCGGTGACTGGACATATTCCTGTGGGAGTAAATGTGAGTGTCTTTAAAGGTAAAATTAATTAAAACCAAAGTTGAATTACCTACACTCAGTGAGTAGACAAAGGCTCCGACATGACCATAGAAGTTAAGAGGACTACGCTATACAAATGAAACAATTAAATAGGGGTTCTAAAGAAGATATACGTAGTTGGGGTGAGCTGTGTCTCAGCCAGGAAGGAGGGAAGTGATAGAGCACGATACATTTGGCGTAGGTTGCCCTGTAGCTGAACAGTGGTGTAATATTGAATTTTGGTTTTGGAGCAACTAAATTCTTAGTTTATTTTGCAATGCATGTAAAATTCTACAGTGCATTGACGATCTACAAAATATGAACGAGCGCATTCTTCGTTAAACGTTCTACGGGGTGAACAGTTCTTGGCGGTACCTGCTTGGTAGCGCGCGGTCTGCTACTGTGTCGGCTGTGAGGGTAACAGGAAGTCCAAATAACTATAGTAAGGTTTGTCGCGTAAGTATTTCCTAACACATGACACAAGCACTTACAAAATAAAAGTAAATTACTCAGTATATCAAGCAAGGAGATGTTGGAACTGCCTTTCTTCATTATTTTAGCATAGGAAATTCCCATTGCCCTCTGCACTTCCCTCTGAGAAATGTCAGTAATATTTTCAGGAATGTTATTTCTAAGTGTTCTTTTAACGTTCAATTTTCATGTCCCCAGAGTTAAAAATAGTGCATGTTAAATCAAGAGAACGAGAGGTTGTTAAAAGAGAAACTTTACAAAACAAATCCACGCACTTTAGATAAACGAATGGCTCAATGACAACTTGAGGAGGTGGACTTAGCACCTCGACCGAAAGACAATCTTTCGAGCTAGGCTCCTGACGGAGCACTCTCCGGGAGGATGCATGAGGTGAACGGATCCTAAGGGTGTCCAAAACATTGCCACAACAGAGCAGATTGCAGGGTCCCTTAATTTTCCCAGTTAGAAGCAACCAGGTGGAGGCTGACTTAGCTCCCCTCCTCCCTCAGGAGTGTACCATCCTAGTGGGCCAGGAAACCAGTGGATTGCCTACTAATCTGGGGGACGATATTTCCAGAGTGCTTTTGTTCCTCCTGTCATGCTGCTGCCGCGACGCTTGCCGACGCTTCCAACCTGAAATAAATAGAACGGGATGAAGCGTAAAATGAAATGGAGGGACAAAAATTCGGAAGATACGGAAATCCTTTCCAACATTCCCCTGGTGACCCAGGGAAACCTCCGAAGAAACCCATGGGTCAGGAAGGTCGGCCACGGGGATCAAACCCGCAACCTCCTGAATGCATGCCAAAGACGTTACCGCCTGAGCCAATCCCGCTCGGTTAGATGAACTTAACAATAACATTCGTTAACGCTACTGAGTGTAATGAGCTATTTTCTAAGTAGGTAACAAAAAGGGGCTGAACAAGAAGGGAGGCAGTTCCAACATACCCTTACTTGTTATGCATGAGCAATTTAGTTTTCTTTATAATTGTTTGTGTTACTTGCGTTAGAAATAGTTCAAGTGACGAACCATACTATAGGTATTTACTGCATAATTCCTGTCACCCGCACTGTTGGCACAGTTACCATCCTTGCCTGCTGGCCGCACGCCACGAATCCGTTCTCGCAAGGATTGCTCTCCCAACAGAATACATCTCCCAATCACTTATGCTTGTATTCTACCAGTGATTAACAGCCTATTTGAGAGTTGTAATTAAATGCAAGCAACAAAGAGAAGGTAGGGTGCGACATGTGCGTAAAGAATGCGCATGCCTGATGAAGGATTAAGTATAAAGGTATAGATTTCGACTATGCAGCTGAATCATTCATGGTTGGAGCCACTGTATATTATAAGAATTTCACTTGCAAATGTATTCACTCGGTCCCCTTTCACGAACGTTGCTCCTCATTGCATTTGAATAAATATGAAAAGTCGATGGAGATAAATTTTGATGAAATTTCGTTAGTTGCTAATTCAGTAATACGTTAGTGTGGCGTTAGAAACGGAGTAAATGTCATTTGAAGCAAAGCAAGCAATAATAAACTTAAATTTCACAATCAAGCCAACCCTGTTTGAAAGCAGTTACAATTGGAAAAAGTAAGTAGTAACGCCTTTGTAACAGGCCTGGTCGTTCTAATCCCATAAATATTATTCAGAAATCACTAAGGTAACAGAATGCTCCAAATTCATTTAAAACACTGAAGAGTTTTTCATGTTTAGCATAGAATTAAAGTTTTAGGTGTACACAATGAAATGTTAAATGCTTAAGGACCAAGATCATGAATTGACTGTTCAGATGGGACCATTATGAATACCCATGAAGCGTTTCGCGTTTCCTATCTCCTAATAGTTTAGGTAATAGGTTACTTGTAAGATGCGTAGACTAACTTATTTCTGATATAGCTGCTACTTCAGAGATGACGTAACTCGACAACGTTGCGTTGAAGTTGGTCAGGGAATTGACCTGGTTTGTGTTCGGTAATGTTTTGGGAGCTAACGGTTGTGATAGGCCTACACTGTCATAGTAAACACGGAAGGACAAAACACGGTATGAGTTTGTTTTCAAAACGCACCGTTACGCTGTTTTTATGTACGGAGCTACGGAAAGTGACCACCCACACAATCTGCAGTGTTGCCAGGTTGTTTTTGATAACACTAAAATATCTCCATAGGAAATGGTCGGAGACAAAAACGTAAGATACAAAATTTGTTCCAAATACCGATATCTACCAGTAGTTTAAATTAGCGTAATACTTCCCTTCCACCCGGTATGTGTTATACGGGGTTACTCAATAAAATGTCTTCTTAAACCGAGGAACTGTACTGTGTGTAGTGCTCAGATTCTACCCTCATTTTGTAACAGCAAACAGGTTGTATAAATAGTATGGCAATTCCTTCATCTACAGCCACCTTACCTAACGAGAGAGACAACAAATTCCGCACCGGCTGTGCGGTGTTCTGCCTGTCCGCGTCGTCGGCGCTTGTTGTCGTCTGCCGCAATCATAGAAATGCGCGGATGGAGCATTTTAAACTACTTTTAAATGTTTTTAATTACCAACTTTATGAAGTGCAATCCTTATTGGAGCCCTGAGGAATCTGATATTGTTCTTGAAGTACCCCTTCATGACGGAAAAAGAATGGTGTATGGTGCACGGAGAAAGGCCATTTTTTTCGAGTCAACAGCTGACGCCCGTACCTACTGAATACCACTTTGTCCCCTTTTTTAGAGAATTAATAGACCGGGTGCGTGATTTGCCATTTTAACAAGGCTTTCTAATATCTCATACGGTCAATCTTTCGATGAGAACAATTGAAAGTGTGTTTCAGGAGAGAAATTATTAGCAGGGATTTGTGACCCCCTCGGTCCCTGGCCTAAACCCCTACGATTTCTATCAGGACAAACCCACACTCCCTGGAAGAGTTAAAATAAAATATCCGCCAGGAAATTGCCAGCATCCTATGGATGGCCAGTTTCCTATGGACAATGGCCAGTTTCAGCATCTCCCTTCAGAAAGTTGGTAATAAAGCCTCTAAAAGTAGTTTTAAGAATGTTGTATGATTTCATCCGCGCCTTTCCATGATAGCGGCAGACGAAGAGTGCTCAGGACGCGGATATGCAAAACACCGCGAAGTCGATTCGAAACTTTTTACTGTCTCGGTACATTGAACTATGTTGTAATGCTAAATACATAATAAACGCAAAATTGAAATAAACACTGTCGCATCTGTGAGCATGGAATTGAACATTAAAATCTTAAGGGACATAATATTTGAAAATTGCACTTTAACCACCCAATGGATTTCCGAGGTCGATTTCCACGTATTGCATACCTCATTTAATGAAGGTTCGTTCACTTTGAGAACCTCGTGCCTAATAGCAATGGTTAAATAATGTTACATATGAGATAAGTGATTTTCCGGTAACTAACGAGTGATGTTTGCACTAATGCGTACGGATCTAATTCGAAAACAGCATGTTTGCTTCCTGCTGCAAGTCAAACAGTTCAGTTTCGTAATATCCTGCGGCGACTATGTAATGAATAACCCCCAGTTGCGCTGGAGCATAGACACCATTCAAACCCACGTCGGATGGAATTATTTTTAGAGAGAGATATACTAACCAAACGCGAAGGAAATTAATATTATTTTTATTTCTCTGTGTTTTCTAGCACTTCAAAATTATTTCTATTTCAATGTAACTTTATTTCCAGCCTTTGGAAGATTGAAATAGGGGGATAAAACATTTGCACATTATACTAGTTCACAGGTATTCTTTTTTTCTCCATCTTTTCCCCCTGTCTTTTTTATCCGTAACCAATGTTTGTTTTCATCAGCCTTAAGGTCCCTCTTTCTCTGTCTAGTTTGAAACAAATCCGAAAAAACTCATGAACCAATTATGGATACTATACTCAGTATGAAAGGAAAAGCGCTCAGAAATAACCTCCTTTAAGGGACACTGGGAGTCCGTATTTCTTCATAGATTTTTCTCACATTTTTACTGTGTTTGTATTTATATGAGAATAGGAGGTAAACAAATTTCATTAAAATTGGATAATTTGTTTATGATATATAAATTATTTTATGAATTTAATAGGCGCATTTTCAAAATGTAGCTTGCGTCTATTGACTTTTCAAAATTCAATTATATTGGCAGAACTGGTAACTCTAAAACATGGGTAACAATTGTATGAAGAGATATTTCAAATACCTACGTTTGCTCACTATGCTGTACATATTTTTTTAATAACAAAGAACATTTAATCTTAAAAATTATTGATTTTGTTATAAAAAACTACACTAAAACTACATAATTTCACGTTAGACCCGATTTTAACCTAAGTTTACATTTTTCAGTTTCTTCCCTTGGTAATACGAAAACGCAGTGTAAGTCTGTGTGCCAGTCGTACCTTGACAACAATCAGTGAACAATGCACAACATGGTGAACAGTAAGAGCATTGTTTTGAAACTGGGGGAGGATGCATTGAGCAGCTAAAGAGCTTCTTCAGGACCCAACAATTGTCCATGATAGTGCATTCATCAACCACACTATGTATTTCTAGTCCTCACTATTAATGCTCTAGAGCCCTCAGTCAAACCGGTCCACACGCAACTGGAATTGATAGAAGAGGTGACAGAAAAAAATCCACTTGGTTTCTGGTTATGTTGGTGAAGAAGTTCCTGAAAAACTCAAATCAGTGTTTCAAACAAACCCAGGACTGACAGTTCTCCGCACAGTGGCTGACATATTGTATGGCAAAACACCTGAACATAAATGTGCTGTTCCCTTGCGTCTGATACCAACGTTTAAATATACTCCGGTAACATCAGTTGATGTAGAACGCTCATTTTCGTCTTATAAGTTGGTGTTGTCTGACAAGCGATGCAGTCTCTCAATGGAAAACCTAAAATAGGCTTACTGTGACCCTAATTATGGACATATACAATAAAGACAGTCAAATGTTTCGGCTAATTTGTAATGGGAAATAAAAAATGTCATTTCTTGCTCACCTATTTTTGCAATTTTAGAACCTATTTTGATTTGCGATAGAACCTATTTTAGGTACCTAATTTAAGATTTTTAGGAACTAAAAGTCCGAGGTGTAGTAATAACCGATCCAAGTGCTGTGTGGCAATTCCTAAGACTCTACAAGTGATGCGAGGATGGTTTGTCATCTGTCCCAATCCTACCTATGGTTCAGTGACAGTTCAAACTTAATTCCTTCCGTCCTGGCTTTAAAGTCCGAAATTTCTGTGCCCGATGAAAATGATGATGACTTCTGTTATTAATTAAACGGTACTCGACTAGCATGGACCCTGACAGCAGACTACACTAACACATCCCTTGGAATGGCGTAAGAAAGTTGACTGCCAATTGACAAGAGTAGAATTATAGGTATGTATGTAAGAGGGGAGGCAGAACGGCGATGCATAGAGGACAGAACTGTACATTTCAGTATCACCTTAAATACCCTCGATTCTATGGGAAATTATTTGTTTCCTGCTCCCAAGTGTGTTGCATTCCCCCAAGACTCAATATAACCATTTTATTGGAAATACATATTTTAGGGTTCCTTATGTCTAAAAAAGTAATATACTTTGTGTGTGTGTGTGTGTGTGTGTGTGTGTGTGTGTGTGTGTGTGTGTGTGTGTGTGTGTGTGTGTGTGTGTGTGTGTGTGTGTGTTTGTGTGTCAAACACTTTTAAGCCCCGGCACAACAGCCCATATAGAGCCAAGCCTTACCGCCCAGCCGTTGCGTCCACCACCTCGGCCCACTACAGCCGTCATTGGCAGGGTGCAGTACTGGAGGGTAGAACGTGGTCAGCGTCCCAATCCTTCCCGGCCAGTTATACGGTCTTCACGAACTGGGGCCGCTACTTTTCCATCAAGTAACTCCTCAATTGGTCCCCTCGGGGTCAACGAGGCTGAGTGCACCCCGTGCCAGACCTCCCAGAGGGGATAAAATCCCCATGCTGGTACCGGGAATCGAACCCGTGTCGTCCGCGCCAGTCGAGGGCGCTACAAACTGTGCTACGGAGGTGGTCTTTAATAATCCTTAATTTACACAGAAAATGTTCAAATAAGTGTTTTCATTCGTAATGAGTACACTAATAGTAACTTTTCAGAATAATTCTGTTAAACTGCACCACAAATAACACTTTCAGTGATAGACATATTGTAGAATAAACATAGTCTATCTATAAACTGAACCTTGAAAGAAAGAAGTTACGCATTAGTAGCTTAAATGTAATATTAACATTATATCAAAAATATTAAAATAACATGGTAAAATATAATCGCAGTGTGTATCCAAAAACATGAATATAGTAGTGGGTCAAGTGCAGTTCACTTCTTTTTACTATTATTATGACCATCTCTGTTGGTTGCCTATAGTAAATACCTATAGAAGAATTGCATTTCAACCTCTTATGAGGAGAACTCGTAGAAAATGCACGTTTTGATATCTTCTCAAAAATTGCTCTGAAGTTTCTGATAAAACGATTAAACATTCAAGATATGTGCATGGTACATAAAATATCTATGCTGAATGTTATGCAAATAATATTTGTTCTGAATAGCTTTTGTGTAATTCGAACTCATAAGACAGATAAAATTCTACTACAAAAAAGCAGGTTCATTAAAGCGCACAATTAATATAAAACTTTTTGTGGCATTAACCAATTTCCGAGATATACTTCTTTATTTCTATGAGTTTTCAAACCCTTATATTTTTCTCAAGTGATAAGCCACTATTCAGTTTTTCCTCGTGTGCATGCAAAAAGTATGGAATTTTAAAGCCATTTCATAGGTACCTAATTTTTAAAAGTCCGAGACTTTAGCCTATTTTTAGCCTATTGTCTGCTTATACTTAAAACGAAATATTTATATGTGTACTGAAAGTTTATTTCGATTAACATATGTAAATATATACAAGAGTAGGCCTTTGTAAAAATAGTTCACAGAAGAGCGGATAGAAAAGTCATGCAAGTGAAATGCATAAGATTTTTCAAGTTTTCCCCAACTCGTTTCTTTAAATCCATGCATTGCAAGGCAGTCATTTGTTGAGATATTTCTGCTTTCTCTACTACATGTAGTAAGCAGGGGAAGTATTGTATTCGATCCAAAATTTTGATATCAAGATTTCACCGGAAATATGTTTTGATGCCCCTGAATAATAATAATAATAATAAAAAAAAACAGTTTTAGAGAAGGTGTGTGTGCATGTGCGTGTGCGTGAACAACATAACTTAAAAACGAAAGTCGGTTAAAGACCATATTTGATATTTAAGCTTACTATCTTTCAGGGATGCGAAACTAGACTTTGAATAAAATTCCTCCACTGTCAATTATCCTTTACACGGAAAATTTTTCGAAACTTTATTTTCTCAGCAATGGCTCTAACGATTTTGATTAAAATGTTATACATTTAAGATATTTTTATGGCAAATGAAATCTATATTTTGAATACTCTGGCCGTAGGCTGTGTAGTCCTGTTTACTCTTGACGACTTTTTAATGACTAGTAAACCGTAAAACATAGGGCAACTATTACTGTACAAAAAATGTAAAACTCGTTAAAACGTACAAGTTATGTCTAAATGCATTTTTGTGGAGTGAACCATTTCGGAGATACTCCTTATTGTTTGTGTGAGTTTTCCATATGTTTCTCAAATGAAAGCTTTTTGTTCCCTTTTTTATCTCTGCCGTGCAGACAGATGGAAATTTCTAAGCTTTAAAATATTTGACTATTGCCCAAAGTCTACTGTATTCCCATATTGCACGTATACGAAAATTGGCAGTAAGATAATTTCTACAAACGTTTATGTCGACTAACATTAGGAAGATAGAGGAATAAGAGTTCGTAAGAATAGTTGGTACAAGAGCAGAGAAAGTCATGTGAGTGCAACACATCAGATTTTTACGCTACAAATGTTGGAGATATCTTGTAGGGTTATGCTTCCAGAATCCACATGCGCTCTTGGTATGACGTTACAGCATTCCAAGTAGACCCTTGTCCTGGTGTTTACTTTCTTCACCACAACATGCTAAGTCTACAATCTCTGGGCCGTCTAATTGCTATGTGTAATTCGTTGTTTACATACTGGTGGATGTTGAAGGCGAACACACAGGCGTTCGAGCAGCCTGTTAGCACAAATTTCAGTCTCGAGGTATGCTCCTTAGGTCATTAGGGTGTGTGAGAAAACGACCAACATTTAGTTTATGTACCACAGATGTCTTGGGACTCATTTAACACAACTTCTACTTCAGCAGTACTCGGGTTGCACTAGTGTACACTTCACTCTTTCATATCCATTTGGGTTAGTGCTCGTAAGTTAATTTCTTGAAAGTTTTGTTAAGTTTAGGGCAACCAGCCAATGGCCTCGATGGAAATTACGTATTGCGGCTGTTTTTAAAACCGTTGTGCTTAATGCCCTTCCGTACAGCATACGCCACTACAGATGGTGAACGCTGATGTTACTCTATGAAATAATTGCGAAAGTAAATTTAGAAAAGACCGCCGCCTAGCGAACTGTTAGCGTGTCTGTCTCTGGCGCGGAGGATCCCCGGATGGATCCCCGGATGGATCCCCGGATGGATCCCCGGATGGATCCCGGATGGATCCTCGGTACTGGCGTGGGGATTTTTCTCTGCTGGGCAATCTAGCATCTTTTAAAGTTCAGGTACTCAGCTTACGATCAGGGGAGTAGGCTCGTTGAACTTCTCCATGGACTTCCCTGCGTTCGGAGGACGCAGCGGCCGGGTTATAACGGTACCCTCTGTATAGGAGAAGCGTCCTAAGGATTATTTAATTCTCAGTTTCAAGTTTATGGTATCGAGCCAATATTTGCCATCAATCCTCAAACCTGGAATAACATCAAGTCAGGATAGTTATTGGATAGAATTGTATTTGACATAAGTTGTGTATTTTAACGAGATTTTAATATTTTGTAGAGCAGGATTTCGTGTATATATTAGCATTTACCAACTAAGCAATAGTCATTTGGAATGAAGAGGGCTTCTGAGGATATTCCCTCAGAAATTCGAGGTACGAATTTCATTTGTTATGAAAATATATTAATCAATTTTAATCAAAATCCCTATGCATTTTTGAGAAAATCAATTTTTCGAAAAATGTTCCATGTAAAGGTTATTCTGTGGTGGAAGCTTCTCATGAAAATCTTCTCATTCCACGTTTGAAAGGCGCCAAACTTAAACAGCAAGTTTGGTATTTATCTGGGTTTTCGGTTTTGAGTTATGCTATGCTATACAATAGGGTTCGAAACCAGGAAAACGCAAAGGAACCTTCCTATTCCAATAGGAGTGGGATGAACAATATTTTTGCTGCGCTATGGGTGAAAATGTCAAATGTCTGTTGTGTTTGAAATATTTTATTGGTGTTTACAGGTGAAGCATTAAACAATATTATGAACGTTGTTACAAAGGCTACAAGTAAGTCGCAAGTACGAAATTTTAAGGTACTTTAAATAGTATTATAAAACCAATATTTGTCCGTAAACATAGCAATAGAGTTTAAATATTCAATGAAGCTTCGTGTTCTAATGAACTGGACTACAACGTAGCTACACTAAGGATATAAAACCTTAAGGGTCGTTACAAATTGATATTGCGAATTTTTTAACAAACACTTTTGAAATCACAATTACAAAACAACATTGTGTTACTTTTATGTAGAGAAATTGATATGACAAAATTTCCGACTCTCCATTCATTTGCTCCACATAATAGTGCTATGTATCAGCATATACAGGGTGTTCCAAAAACACTGACCACGTTTGTTGTACGGGATGGCAAACTGATCGGTTTTCAAAACATAATAAGCGTTGCCGGTGTTTTTGGGACACCCAGTATATGCGAGCAATTTTGTTCTACACTGAAGATTATAAAATCTAAAACCAGATCACCATTTACAGACGAAAAGGTACGTGCTCTGTTGTATGTCAGTATTTATGAATTAACGTTGGACACCTATATGTAAAACCGTAACGCTCTCGATGAAGTAAAGAACACGTTAATGAAACAAGTGTTAAAGCTCCCTCAGTGTGTGTATATGTATTTAGTATGTATAAAATCAAACGTGTGTTAGAGGTTTCCGTAAAGCGCCACTACGGCCTTCAAACCCCCTCTTTCGAACCGTGCATCTTATGCATGACGGGTTGCGTTCCCTGACGTTACAATTCCTGCGATGACCAATTTGCCGACTCGTTTTGTATGTGGTAGAGACTAGGTCAATAGGTCAAGCGGATGATCGAACTGGAATAAACTGTAGAATTCTCTCTTCGAAATGAGTTAAATACTCACATTCATTACGAAAGCATATATTCTCATCCATAAAAGCGAAAGTACTACTATATGTATAGTACGGTTTACTAAACTGGCCGTTTCAAGGTTAAGATGTAAGTTAATTTATTGTAGAATACTTCATTTTATACTATAAGTTTTATGAGTGATCCTAAATACCCTGGCCTACTTCGGTTTCTAATACAACTTCATTTTAGGTATAAAAACGTCGTAAATATGTTATCCATGTCCGACATCGTGACGTAGTCCAAACAGCTGTATTTGTAGCAGCTATGATCTTGGGGAACAGGTTGTACGGCGGAGATTTGCAAAGGTATCTGTTCACTTTGCCAATGACAAGTGACGTTTCTCGGTATTCGTACGTTTCATTTCGGAAGTATGACGTGGTGACTGGCATGGGAATCGGGAGTTTTGTGCGCCTCTTCAAAGGAAGGCCCTGAAGCTGACGTTTCCCCTCAAGTATAGAGAAGGTAAAACGAATCAAAACAACCTGGACAGCGAGACTTGGGATTTGACAACCATTGAACTTGTATTCCCATCTTTAATGTACGTATGTAGCCGTCCTTTTCGTAGAAATTGTGCTTTCTGGTTTGTCGTGGAAATATCATTTATATATTGGAACTCTCTTTAGATTTGTATTTTTGGACATGAAGCACTAAAATGCCCTGAAAGGTATTATATGTACACTGACCTATATAATTCCTCTTGATCGCAGTAGTGCTCTTTTCCCTCTGTAAAGTTTCCAACTTAAGATAACCAACCTTTGATTGCAACCAGATCAACGTGACTGGCTCATAAGAAAAAACTGTAATAATCTATGTGAAATAAACGCTCACAGCCTCAATGAAACAGTCTTAGTTCAATTCAGAGAATGTGATAGGTTTAATCAAATAGGTAATTTCTGTAACTTTTTGTGAAGTTATTGTTATGAAATTATTAGAATATCTCTGTTTAGTTGAAAATGAGCACATGCATTAAGTGTACCTTGTGTACCAGATTTCGGTACCCGAACCGCTGGAAAAACCAATGGATAGAGAGTACAGTGCGTTCGTAGATCGGCTGAACTGCCCCTCGGCATCACTGGACTGGGCGAGGACTGGCGCGCCCTCCGCCAGAGCTATGCCTAGACGGCTGGCAAGTCATGGGTATAAAACACGGTACTAACTTACATTAGGCTTACCTGCATGACAACGGATATTGAAATTTAATGTCTGTCAACGCGAACACATTCCCTATATTTCCGAAAACAATTCTGATTTACCAGTAAAAGTTCACATTGACTGATTGCCTGTATTTCTTTCGTGATGTTGTCCTTCAATTCTTGTAGCGAGTGCGAATTTGATGCCTGCACTTTATTCTATAACGTTCCCCATAAATAAAAATCGTATGGAGATATGTCAGGGGAGCGACGTGGCCACAGTACTCCATTAATTATTCTGTCACCATACACACTTCCCCATCCATGCATAGAATTCGCAGCAGTGTGGGCTAGAGCTGAATCCCGCTGAAACCAGCCACACAATCTTTCATTTCTTCTTAGTCGCGGAAAAAACAATTTAAAATAAAATTTACATAAACGTGCGAATAAACTTATTCGAAAAATATGGGACCAGTAATTCTACGCGCATTAATAATATGGGGATTTTCAGTAAATCAGAATTGTTTTCAGAGATATAGCGAATGTGGTCGCGTGGAAGGTCATAAATTTCAACATCTGTTGTAATACACGTAAAACTACTCCAAAATACACAATGATTATCCGGGCTTGTGGGGCGTGGTCTAGTGGAAAATCTCCTTTCAGACGTTTCCCTCAAAGCTGCGTCAACCATCCTCAGTGCTGGGACCGTAGTACCCTGCTACTCTCGGTGACGACTGATACGGAACCGTTTGGTTTCACAGGTTTTATACGCTTAGCATGTGTGGGTGCATGACGGTTGGTCTGGTCTTTGTTTATTGGTTTGTCTGCTGCGTGGGCTGGTTTAAAGTGGGAGCTGCTTCCATGGTTGTCGATTGTTGTCGATGGGCTCGCATTTACTGTAGCTGAAGCTGTTGATGGCGTATGATCTTAAATTTGCCTCCGGTCAGGTATTTTGCGTGCTTTGTATAATACTGTGTGCCAAGCCTTGTTTAAGCGTTTTGTTTCTTCCTTTCAATTGAAGTTATCACTATGTTTGAAAATCTCTATGACTTCACAACTTAACTGGGCGTAGTAATCAACTGTGAAAGGCGGGATAGCTCTCTCTGAATACCGTATAATGTGTTCTTCCAGCGCTAGTAATGCGTATTCTGCGACTGCAGACTTTTTGGATTGTCCTAAACGGCAAAATCTCTTGTGTTCTGTAATGCGTGTGTTTACCGTACGTTGTGTGGTCCCTATATAGACGCAGCCACATGAATACGGAATTCTGTAAACACCCGCGGAAGAGAGTGGTACTTTTGGATCTTTTGCTGAATGTAGGATGTTCTGTATTTGTTGTGCGGGTTTGTATGGCACCAGCCGTGAATGCTTGCGTAATTTGATCAAGACTAATGTTAGTAAAGTAGATAGTGTACCGTACTCATGACTTTGTATTCCAATTCTAATTTGGTTACCTATCGAAATGGTATCCAAATTTCATTCCTTTTGGGACCTTTTTTCCCCCATTTGTTTGGTATATTCATCTATGTGTATATTTTCCTTTACTAGTATTTTTATTTTATATTAAGATTTATCTCTGGCTATTGTCATGATCCATTTGATACGGGCTCTGATGACCAATTGAGCATGTAATCGCATGTACAGAGGCAAAGGTTTTTGCGGATTACTAGTAAACGCACTATATCTTTAGTTAGAGTATAAATAGAATACTATATCAGCTGAATCGTCTCTTGGGCACAGAAGTTTCGATTGATACAAATAGTAAAGAATACGTGAACCAAGGAAGAATTACAGCTCACGAGGGACTTCTGCTGATTTTCTGCGATAAATTTTGCATGGCACGCGACTCCAAAGAGATGCGATGCGAATCCCAGTAACTATAAAATTGCACATCCTTTCTACTGTCTTGTATTGCACTTAGTCTTAATCTTCTTTGCCTTCTCTTGTCCCCACTTATACTCAATAGGGAAAGCATTGGATTCCACCCAAACATTCGACATTTACCGAAAACACCCGTTTTGACGCACATGTGTGAGTGCGTGCGTGCGTGTGTGTGCGTGCGCGCGCGCTTGTGTGTCTATGGTGTGTGTGCGTGCGTGCGTGTGTGTGTGTGTAAACAATAGAACCCTGAAACGAAATGTCGAATTTATAGCAAACGGGGGATTTAAATCCACCATCTTCTCAGGATAGAGCACCTAAGATTCTTCAAGAAAATCTCCCTCTCAAACTATGCTTTGCAACGAAAATATTACCGATACGGAAAATCACGGGAATGCAACACTATACTTTTTCTACTAGTTTTGGCACTGAATGCGTGTGACGAGTGTGTAAATTAAGTTTTATAAAAGTAGCACATAACAAAGGAAAGCTGAGTAAGTTTCTGCGATGGACTTTAATCTAAAGTATCTCGTATTCCTAT
The DNA here is from genome assembly GCA_030765045.1 of Tenodera sinensis. Classification (NCBI taxonomy): domain Eukaryota; kingdom Metazoa; phylum Arthropoda; class Insecta; order Mantodea; family Mantidae; genus Tenodera; species Tenodera sinensis. The sequence continues at coordinate 85,168,133 of CM060962.1, forward strand.
AAGGACTCAAAATTATTATTGGGTGACGCAGGTGTACTTGAGGTCCACTTGTTTCGCGGTTGGAATAATTTAAGGAAAAAGAAAGAAAGAAGGAAAACGAAAGAAAGTAATAATAAACCCTGTTTCACCTGGTACAGATTAATTGGAAACCAATAGTGATATTATTGCGAAATGTTCATTCTCTTAAAATAATGTGCAATTCGCCAGTGTCTTTCCTGGATTAGATATTCGCTGATATTAATTTCGGATTCTGAAACGACTTACAGCTTTCTGATTTGGCATAATGGGTTAAAATTTGGTAACACATGTGGAAAAACGTTGGAGCAAAGCTGGATTAAAACCAATTGCCCCTCTGGATTGCAGTTCTGCCTCACTAATAGGTAGAAGGAAATCGGTTGGCGTTTTAGGGTTTAATTTAATATTTGCGGTGGGTCTGATAACGACTGATCATGAATCAAGTGTAATGGCACTCCTGTGTTACGGGATCACACAGATTGAACTTTCCAATATGTTGGGAATCAGAAGTAGCATATTATTGCTCAGTTGATTTATGTACATATCACTCAGGACCATGAAACCTTTACTTTACTAAAATCTTAAAAATGTACCATTAAAGGCGCTTCATGTTTATAAGACACTATTTTCTATTGTTCGAGTCCACATCTTGGAGTAGTTCTCCTGTCACATATCTTCAAAATGGTAAATGAACTAAGAGTGTTGATATCTTTCTATTCAATTTCCAGAATTTTAAAATACATGAACATGTTATGTAAGCAGAGTCTAAGATAAGCTTATTAATTGAAGGAAATTAATTTAGTATATGGAGTGGAAGTGTGTGTGTGTGTGTGTGTGTGTGTGTGTGTGTGTGTGTGTGTGTGTGTGTGTGTGTGTGTGTGTGTGTGTGTGTAGTGTTTAACGCCCGCTTTTACTACTACGACACCACAGGCGGTGACACTGGTGATACATGGAATGAAGATGGAGCACCGGTGGAATGAGATGGCGGGGGAAACCGGAGAAGCCGGAGAAAACCCGCCCAGACGCCGCTTCGTCCACCACGAATACCACATGCGGGTCCCTGGGATCGAACCCGGGCCGCCTAGGTGGTAGGCGAGCGCGCTAACCGCTCGGCCACGGCGCCGCCATGGAGTGGAAGGGATGCGCAAACCGATTAATAGGAAATAACGATTCCCTCTCTTATTTCCATTACAATTTAACATGTAGAAGTATTCAGGTGTCGTGATCGACTTATACAACAGAACAGAAACTAAACAGTGGCTTT
>CM060962.1:85174411-85341911 GCA_030765045.1 Tenodera sinensis
TGCAAAAAGAACGTGCAATATTACTAAGATAAGTGAAGTATTTAGTTTCTAATTTGTTCTTACTTTAGAATATTCAGTAGGTTGTTATTTACAATGGCTATGTATTCTTTGTAATGTACATCTGACAGATTGCTGGCTCTCTTATATATCTTACAATAAATTGTTTTAACTGCAGCAACTGGAAGTAGAAGCTGTCGTTTCATTTTTATTCCCAAGTGGATGTTCTAATTAGGATATCATCTGCACTTGAAAATTACTAAGCGCCCCTCTCAAAGGCACAACTCGGCAGGATTCTATTAGCTCAGTTATTCCCTCATGGAAATGCCAGTCAACGTTTGATGTGGAGATTGTGTTTTGAGCGAAATATATTTCTACGAATTCCATTTACCGAGCAATTTTTATTAACTATAGCCACCTCATGTTTCCTTTGCCATCAGTTTGGTTCATAAGGAGTACGATTAGTTCTGATGGCTTCACGGGAATGCTGTGGTTTCAAGCACAGGCTTGTCCCCTTGTAAGCGACTTTCAGACCTACATACCATGTAACATGTGTGTTACATACCATGCGCTCTTTAAATATGCACACTATCTCAGCAGGCTAATCTCAAATTCCGAATGAAATTCCAGTTTCCTACGAACTGAAATATCCTTTGTGTATAAACTGATAATAGATGTGAGGTCAGGTCACGACGTATTTCATGTACTCGCAAATTTGACCTTTAATCACCTTCAAAGCATATTCGCCACTGAAGAGATAAAACACGCACTCATTGAGATCTCCCTGTAGTTGGAATACATCCGGAGCAGTTTCGGTAACGAGCTTACATGTACTATAGATCAGAAAGGTTTATGTACACCTTTCACAGGTCAGCATCATTCAGGCGTTCCAGTAGTAGGGGTATGAAAAATAAATCGACCATAGTCGTTGATAACCAGGTGGCCCACTGCAGCCGGCCCCGCCGTAAGTAGATAACACTTCGTGCGTTATTATCGGTGCCAAACAAGAAAGTTATTGACAGTTGACGGTGAAAGATAAGCGACGTTGCCCCTTATCGCGACCACGTGGAGAGCGCGCTAGCATTACGTGTAAGAAGACGTTGGATTGCGTTTGGAAGGTAGAGTGGGTATAATTTATATTGGTATTCGAAGATAATAGTAAAATAGTGAATCTACATACAAAGGATAGAACATGCAAGGTACATCACTGTAAAGATTAATGTTAACAAAGGAAACATAATTGTGAAATAGTGTAATGGGAAATTGCCGCTGATCTATCCTTGCTTCTAAAACTTCATTTTCCCATGTTGCACTTATTAACCCCTTTGTGTCAGTAACCACTTTTTTAGTCTTCAGCTTTTTATTAATATAGCTTTATTACAGATGCCTCAGTGAAATCTTCGTTTCGCATAACGTAACGTTTTACTTCGACCCAAATTAATTAAATCGGATTACACTAGGAAAGGGGGAAACCAAACAATTTTACGACCATGTTTTTCAGCAGACTGTATAATCCTTTAATTGGGATATGTACCAAACACAATTTTATTCGCTTCCCGAGTACGTAAAGTTTTTCGTTTGGCTAGCTGTTTTGTTAATATTTTTGCACATAACATTAAATTTTCCTAAAAAGAGTATGGCTATAAGAGTAAATGCTCACAACATACGCACAGATATACAGATTCAGTCAAACGTAAATACAAGGCGAATAACCACATAAATAGAATGATGTAAACGAACTTGTCAGCACACAGGTAATCTCGGATACAAACATTGCAAGCTGGAGCTGGAGGGAGGCATTCTGTATATCTTGCAGGGAAAACAGAAGATAGTATGCACTTTTTATGTTACTACTGGATTGTAGGTCAGACACATCCTAATCACGTGTTAAATATTGACAGCACTGGTTTAGCGTTTAGCGTTGCTATGGAAAAGCCTTAGCTCTAATTGGTTCTTCTTTTCGTTGCTATGACGATCGCACTGATGCATCTATCCCCTCCTGTTCATTTACATCTTTCCACCACGTGGGTAGCAACTGTCAATCACCTTATTTAGCGCCGAGTATAAAACATTTGCAGAACTCCACGGCGTAAGATAGGCCAGTGGCGTGTTGTGCCTCTCAGCGAGACGTGCGGTGAGAGGCAGTTGAGCTAGCCTGTGTAGTCTGAGATAATAGACACTAACAGTACAAACAAACGAAAAAGATTCACTTTACTTAGAGCATCTTCATTTTCCAGGGAATAAACTCACTCCTGTATATGGTGCTATTGTCTAACATTTGAATTGCAGATTGTAAAGTGCAAGCACGAGGCCACGTAATGTTTCGTAGACATCTCTTAGTTTCTGATGAATGTTATTGTTGTATTTTGTTGTTATCATTATTGTTATTATCATCATCATTACCTATTAGTATTATCATTACCATTATCATTGTCATTATCAGCATTATTATTATCATTATTATCATTATCATCATTATTATTCAGTATACGTTTTACAGAGTAAATCTAAACATCAAAGCGATCACATCTGTGCTGCAAGCTGAAGATAAACAGAATATAAAGCACTCTACTGTGCTTTTCAAATGGAAAGGGGTTTGTCTTTCAGAGCCTCCAGGCCGGCAACCAATGGGAGTCCTGCTGTGTTGTCAAATTGCTTTCCCCCTTAAGTGGGGCTTGACGCGCGCCAAAGGATAGGACATTGTGCGAGAGGGAGGGAAATATAAAAAGTGTGGAGTTAGTGAGCTTGCAACGCTGTGAACGTAAACGTATCTCATTGGCTGCAGATCAGAAGTCTTCCCATTTGAAAAGCACACTAGTGCATCTGTACTATTTGGTAAAGTGACGAGGCGTCGAGCGCTACGATCACGTCTTATCTTGTTTATTTATAGAGCGACATAATGGTAACTTGGGGTATAGTCAGTGATAAAACACAAATAGATGATCTGTCACGCCTTCTGATATGAGACGTTACTGTCCTGAAGATATAATTGCACCTGAACAGACTCGTATTTGCAGCTGTGGGTTTGCTTTCCTCAAAATTATCATTTTTCAGCTAGCTATTATTTTATGTGTGAATATACTGTTATGATTAGATGGACTGTATACAGCATTTAGAGGTTAGCTACATTACAATTATCATCCAACTTCCTGGCTTTCTCTTTGAAATCGTGCAGTAATAGCTTAATGACAAGAGAACCGTAATTTGTTCTTTACTACGTCTTACTAGGTAAATAGCCGAAATAAAACGCATAGGCTGGGACTCGAACCGTGATTTCTCGGCACACTTGACACAGTGTGAGTTTTACCACTGAGCTATGACAGCAGAGTTTAGTGCGTGGGTTATCTATAACATAGATGTTGGTTCCATCAAAATCAATCCTATCAATCATATTCTACAAAACTATGTAGTTAACACCTCAGCATTACAGTTGTTTGTAATATGTAGTCAATATTTCGTCATACTGAATTTACATAGCTATAGAAGTGAACGACAGGTTAAAATGTCAACCATGGAGGTATGCATTTACGACCATGGCTAATTTAATTTCCTTGCCCTCTACTAGAATTGCGAAATTACCGTAGGTTACCATAGGCTTACACAAATTTTCAAGATGCTTCATTTTGTGAGTTGTCCATTCATTTCACTGATTATACACCCGAGCATTGTGAAGTAAGAAATAATGACCAGGTTTCTTAGCTGTTGTGAGTTAGTTGAACCACAGCCGCAATCTTATTGTCCTATAAGTAATCCCCAAGATGTACTGCAGCCCAGGGCTCCTGTAGGTAACACATTTTACAGCCCTGGCGCCCTTTCCGAGATCCTGAATGCACCGCGTGTGGGTGTAATAAACTCAGAGACAGTGATCACCTATCTGTGGTGCGCAAACCCTGGGATGCTCATGTTTCCTAACAGTTAAAGTCTAAACTATGCCAAATGCAACGAAACATAGGAAAGGTATAACCTCCACCATTTTAGAGGAGCAGCTTAAACGCCTGTGTAATGCATGAAGACTTAACAAATGGTTGCAGTATTTCAATACTTGAACACAAAAAATTTTAGAGTAAAGAAATCACATTGAATTATGTTGGAATGCTCCATTTAATTTCGATGTGTGAATACGAATATTAATGACATCAGAAGATGTAATTCATTCTTGAACAATTCCAAGAATTGGGGTTAAGGCTGATGCTACCCCAGGACGATTAAGTCAAGCAAAATTTTGATTTAATCGTCCTGGACTATTTTACAGACAATGTTCAGATCAGAACAGTCACATTGCAGATAAGACTGAATTTGTTAAACACCGTTTGGATACTTATATTTTACTTATCAAACTTTAATTATAAAGAGTACAGCTGCAAAGTTCTAACTACTATAATATTGTGACGTCGGCCGCGGCGCACAGCAAAGTACGGTCAGACTTAACCTGCCTCATACCACATAGCAGGTGCGGCGCGTATCAAAGGCAAGGTCATGGTGCCTCGCGCGACTGTTTCTGAACACGTAACAATGAGCCGGCACGTCTAAGGGTTTTGGACATCCGTCCAGCGGCCAGCGTTTTCATGACTGCAGACTGCTAACGTTAGTAAAAGATAACTGAGTATTTGTGCAAAGATTTTGGAGAGAATAAAGCGACAAAAGAACAATTGGACTGAAGTCTTGCCATTTTTTTACATCTTAAATTGCAAAACATTACGGTAATAAATTACGTCAAAATTTCAATAAAATAATAATATTAATGTTTGATATAAATGTTATGTTCTGTATTATGCATATATCTCAGTGTTTTATAATTCTTGAAGAATCCCATACTTTGAAGCCACGACAGTGTTTTTGGTCCACATTCCGTCATGTTGTCATAGTCGAAAGTTGAATTTCCTGCATTCAGAGCAGGTAATTTAACCAACCTGGGTATTTTGCTTGCTTTACGCACGTGTGCACCTAACTATATTAACCCTATAACGTTGATACAGGCATTGCAGATACGGAATATGATCATATAATCAGAAGTGGAAGTTACACTACATTTCATCAATACGCGCCACGGATATTTTATGTTCTGAATAGGTTTACTGATAGGTTAACATCTATTTTTTAAAATTGTGGCGTTGTTTTGGGGCTCTTTGGTTTGTTTGAAACTCCTCTATGTAGTCATATACCGGATGTGGGACTGCAATGTGCAGAACATTGAAGTGTAGAAAGGCGGTACCGAAATTATCATTTTGAGAACAGCAAGAAGCTTTTACTGCACTCACACAGAGTGGTCTGGGTGGCTCAGTTGGTTAGACGCTGGCCTACTGATCCCAAGGTCGCGGGTTCAAATCCGGCCCAGACCGATGGTTTTTAAGTGTGCTTAAAAACGACAACTCCATGTCAGTAGATTTACTGGCATGTTAAAGAACTCCTGCGGGACAAAATTCCGGCACACCGGCGACGCTGATGTGATCCTGGCAATTGACAGCGTCGTTAAAGAACAAAATAAATTTTTTACTGCACTAAATGCGCCATAATTAAGCCCAATATGTTAGCAACACCGATTTTGAAACCTGTTTTTACTGTCTCTGATGTAAACGTAAACGCACTTTTGTGCAGTATTAGTCACGGTTGCTGGGCATGCCTGATGTACAATGGCTCATTTCTGTTGTGAAGTCTACTGCATGATATGGTAATATGGACCGCACGTCTTCTTCAGTACAATGAGTACAGTACAGTATGCGCACGTGATGCTTAGTTTCTAGTTGTGTACCAGTACTGCTTAGTTGAGACAGTAAGTACACCCTTTACCTTTGAGGTACAATTCATTTTTACTGGAACAGCGATGCCTAACCTTGTCTCTTCGGGAACGCTCGAGTAATTAGCTGCTATCCCCACCTCTTCTTTCATTCGAAGGGTGAATCACGCCTGTGGCGTTTAGACTAATAAGCAAGCAGTCAGTAACCTGTGACGGCCACAAACAGGCGATTGCATGGGCAGTCTCTAAGTTATACCTTGAATTTTCTGGGAATGTTCTCAGAGGACCCCTTCATTCTGGGTCATGTTTGCATAAACGGTGAACAGTAAGAGACAGACAAAAGCTTACGCAGTAGAACATGTGGATCTCGTTAAAACACTCACTTTATATCAAATAATTTTTTGGTTTGAGTGAAACATTTCCAAGATATTCTTTATTATGTGCTTGAATTTACCAATACTTATAATTTTCTCAAGTAGAAATATGTTATTGGCTTTCTTATCTCTTAACCTTGCAAAGAGAACGGAATTTCTCTTAGCTAATAGTCAGGACACCGGCCGTGAATGCCTACGTTTATACAATTTAATAAAGTCTAATACGCTTGGAAGCTTTCGTGCTCAATACAACATACTTATAAAAGGAGATACTACAACAGTAGGCCTTCTTTTACCCGTGTTTCTCACATATACCGACGGGCTCAAAATGATACGTTCACTTTTTGAAACGTTTTTTCTCAGAAACGCAATTCGACAGAAATATAATTTTGTTGTGTTGTATCCCTTAAATCCACACATATTTAAAATGTCTACTTATGATACAGTTCATTCCCAACATCAACGCTTTTTATGCAAAGGCCTCCATGACTACATTAACACTTTCCTTATCAGTGGAACTTGCCTTTTCTTCCACACCACCCCTTCAACACATCTTGCATCCTTCCGTCAACTTCAAACTTGTCTCGCATAATTGTGATTGTTAACCTTGTGGGTGGTGGTGTTCCAAATTCAGTACTTCAACATCGTTGAACCTCAACGGCACCCTCCAATTTCCAATAACGGTTCAGTACTCACTTAACGTTCATCGAACGCTAAATGCACCATCATGTTTGTTCATAAACAGCTGAGTAGGTATTTCTAACTTGTTTCGTTGTTGAGAAATTGTGTTTCAGGGAGTTTGAACATTAATTTGACACACCCTGTACTGTAAAAATTATACTCTATACATAGTTGTATTTGAGAAATTGCTGAGCCATTACACAGCTGTATGGTGTAAACTAGGCGCTGCGTCGTGCAGGACTTAGACGAATTTCGCGTTCCAGACCTGTCTCATTCTTGTCCACGGGTGTACAAAATACATTTCCATTTTCGTTTCCTCAAAGCGGGAACATAATTTTCCGGGAATGGTAAAACTTGTGTACGTTATTCAAAGTGTTTAAAGGTACCCAGCTGTGTAACTGTTTTATACATTCTCGTTTAGGAAATGTACCGTAGGTCAGGAAACTTGCTCCGGAGCGTTTACATGCCGGAGAGGGTGCTAACACAAGCAGCAAAAACAAAACGTAAATTGTACACTGCCCACAAATTAATCATGGAAGATGCCGGAGGTGTTGTCTTTGTTGAAGGCAGACCTCTACTCATTTGTACATATTGCAAAACACTAAGATTTTTACGCAATTTACTGCAGGTAATTAATTATATTCACCTTAAGTTCATCGATTGTTTTTGGATTAGTTTTCGACACCGTATATTTTGTTGCAAGGATAACTAAATACTGGTGGAGTCAACTCAAGAGACCACGATGACCATATGGATTCAGTTTTTATTCCCTACCCTCCAACTTGGATGCTTTAAGAGTTTGTACAAACATCTTAATGAGTTGTTGAGAATACTCATCGTTGGAATATAATTGTTAATGTTAGTTTAAGGTAGTACTAAACTGAAGAGTACTAAACTTTTATTTGTTTAAAAGGAAAGTAAAAATTAAGCTGTTTGTACATCCTTTTTATAATTTGAGTGAATACTTGAGTGAAAGTTTACTTTAGTATTTTAATGTGGCAATGCCTTTTAAATTATTATAACAAAGGCTGATTAAAATACTAATATTAAATAATATCGTCTTGAAAGAAACAGTGCTCAGCTTTGGCTTAATTCAGCTAAGCAATAACATTGTAAATTATCTAAGAGCAGTAAACAGAAGAAGTAAGGGAAGGGTTAAAGACTATTAGACGTATTATTTGATTAAGGTATGGTAACCCAAACGCCGATTTCCTGTCAATGCAATGTGTTGTCTCATTGCACTGGGATCGTCCGAGTGCCCAATTCGTGAGCTTTTATAATGTACATGTCAGCAAAACCATACGTCACCTGTAAAGAAGGTTGTGTGTGGAACTTCAAGTTGATCTGTGAATCTCTGAAATTATTCACAATGAAGCAATCGCTTTTCGTAATCGTTTTATTTGAAGCCATGAACTACGGTAATTTTACAAGGGTACAATTAAAATTGTGTTGTTACAGCTTAATTTGCTGTGCACCTGGAGATTCCGGTCTCTTGAGATAGTTTGCGTGTTGATTTTGTTGGGCCACGCAGCATTACAGGTATCAGAAATTGGGTAGTTTTTCGTCCGTTACATAGAATAATATGCCATCCTGTATTTGGCGCATCCTGAAACGAGCCGGTGGCGCCAAATTTATGTATCAAATGTCGTTGCAGTATACGGATTTGGATACTTGTAATTTCAAAATCAGGTACCGCACTTAGTTTCGAGGTTCTCGTAAGCTGATCGCCTGCCTGACAAACATGTTTCACCATAAAAACGTTTTTCAATGCGAAACATCTCCAGTATGCAGTTGCACAGTTATAACATTCAGTCTAAATCAGCGACGTCCAACGTTTGCCAAAGAGGGGAGGTTGGATTTACCTCCTTCCCTTTATGCGGACTGTGCCAGTTATTGTGTTGCAGTGAGTATTTGGTTATATATACAGGCTGTCCCCCCCATAAAAACAACCCCCACAACTTATACTGTATTTAGCGGCACGGTAAATTGGTCAGTTTTGAGATATAAACCCCTGTCTTGAAATGCACGGTTTGGACGCTGTGACGCATTGAAATGTGAGATATTTGTACGTTCACATTTCATCAATAAACCCAACATCCACCTGTCTACATTAGAAACGGGCTTCGAACTGTGTACCTCCTTCGTCATTGCAGAATCTATATCGGCGGTGGCGAGCCTTATGCACATGGCCCAATACGTGTGATTGTCTTTGGAGATTTTTAATCGCTCCGTGGACTGGAGCCATAACGTCCTCCGCTGACGTTACAGGAGTGCCATACACCATGCTCTTCATACAACTCCACAGAAAGTAATCGAGAGGTGTCAGATCTGGCAACTGTACTGGCCATAGAACCTCCTCTACCAATCCAACAATTTGAATATGCAACGTAATAGCGATTCCGCAGATTTACGTCAAAGTGTACTGGAGCAAGAAAACAAAACGAATGTTAACAAATTGTCACAACTGTTCGTTTTCAAACTTCGACGCTCTCCAGCGTCCAACTGTGCATTTCCGGACAGGGGCTTCTATTTGAAAATCGACCAATTTGCCATCCCGCGTTGCAGGTGGTGCTTTCTTTTTTCGTCCGGTTGCGTTTGACTTACGACAGCACTTTCAAATCATATGCGATAAACATCTGTTCATTAGCGACTTCTGTGATACTGCTTACGTTTAAGAAGTCTATCAACATTTGGCGACAAAGTCGAAGTGCATAGTCTTTGAAGATACACCAAGTGATCGTCGCATAACTTATTGCGACACAGACTTTTAATATAGTTCAATTTGGAGAAATTATGATCACAAACATATGTAGAGCTATTCTCACTCTTACTCAAGCAATTCTAGCAAATGCTTATGTCTCTATCTACTTCACATTAATCGACATAAGGATTTTCAGAAAGTATCTTATTGCTACTTTTCTTGCATTTGCAATGGGAATACGGAAATACAGTACACCTTATGCGATAGCAAAGTGTTTTAAGAGCTGGTTGCTAGGCGATGCCATTGAAATTCCGTTCCTCTTTGCACGCCCAAGAGACAAAATAGAACTAAAAACATATTCCTATTTGAGAAAGGTATAAGAAATGCTTCACTGAAAAGAACAAAAGTATTTTGTATAAATTGTGAATTTCAACGAGATCCACATTTTATATTTTGCAAGCTTACGTCTATCTCTTACTATTTAGTATTTATGCAGAAATCATCCAGAATGAAGAGGTCTTCTGAGGACATTCGCAAAAAATTCAAGATATAGCTTTGAAACTGCCATGGAATCGCTTGTTTATGTGCATCACTGGATACTGACTATCTTGTTGTGATTCTACGCGCCACAGGCATCATCCGGCTGAAGGAGAGGGTGAGGAATAGCAGGCAAATACGTAAGTGTCTCCAAAGGGACAAGGTTGGACATCGCTGGTCTAAATGAAGGTGCATCGTAGACTGACTACCACAAGCCCATGATAAACAACAGCACACTACCCTTCAGTTCATCGCTACCCAGTGAAGAAAGCACCATTGACTTGACGCCTGCTTGCTGCTACCAATTTAAACAACAAAATTTAGCACCAAACAAGAGCTTGACATGGCGCGGAGAGTGTGTCCTGGCACTCAGCTATATTTGTGAATCAGCAACTGTGTTTTGTGTCTGCTATACTATACTATAATGATGATGTACTAACAAGTGAATCATGCGCTTCCTCCTCTTTGTTATCAGTAGCAACGTGTGCTGCTAATACCAGCTTACTTGTATACCCACGTAGAAGTCTCGCTCATGAGGGCGTTTAAATTCTTTCGTTACACATATCGCAACAGCTTGACTAATTAATAACAAATAATTTTTTATGCAAACAACATGTCACTTAAACTGAAACTTATTTTATTTATCCACGTAATTTTCCTCGGTGTAAACTTCTGTCCATTGGAATTCTGGTGTTGAAGTGGGCTGTCGCGAAGTTGTGCGGACAAGATATCAGCAAGTAAAGAACGAGAAATATTTGGGAAAGGAAGTTGCAACTCGTCTAGCGATAAGTGTTTTGCACGATTATGTTGTCCACTTGATTCTTCAAACCATCCACGATGAGTGAGGGTCATCCCGGTCGAATTTCGTGATGCAAGTTTGTTCGGCCCTCGTTAAATATTTCACACCACTTTCTCATTCTTCTTTCGTTCCTGCAGGTTTAAACTTCTGAGCATTTAAAAATAGAATACCTTTCAGCTCACAGTCAGAGGGACTTTGTATCACACAGCTCCGCACAATCAATCACAAAATACACAGTAACAGCAATGACACAATACTGCGAAAACATGTCGAGGAAACCATTCGAACTTGTATAGAAGGTGGTTACTTAAAGACACGTGCAGCAAAAATGCGCAAACGGTCGTTACTTCCAGAATCACCCACGTAAATCCACTCGTGCGAAACCCAACAGTCCTAAAACCACAGTGAGATTATGACCTTATTTCCGTTATTTTTTTGAGAAATACTTTACACAATCCTTAAATATTGAAAAGCATGCATAACGTGATTTCATAGATAAAGAGGATTAAACAGATGCTAATTCGTTTAATGACCCTTATCATTTGTGATACAAGATTAATTTAAATAGCTACCAAAATAAACAAAAGAAAATGTTTTTAGCAAAAATAATTTCTTGATGCGAGGCAACATTTAAATATCCCAAATGCTCATTTCCTTAGGCTTAACTATAGTTATACTGGTACGTCTCAAATTCTTCTTCTTTATCTGATTACCCTCCCCTTAAAGAGGACTTACGTCCCCTAGAACTTACAAGTCAATGCCTAGGGTCAGCTGCCTGTCGGGAAGCACATAAACCTATGGACCGGACAGGATACAGGACAGAATACCTGGAAACTGATGGTCAGTCAAGCAGCAGGTGTAAGAGCAAGGAAGGGGATGATATGAAATGCAGGCGAAATCGATGAACAGAAAGGTGATGATGGAGCAGTTGGTGAAATGAATGGAGGGGGAAGCCAAAGAACCCGGAGAAAACCCGTCCAGACGCCGCTTCGTCCACCACGAATACCACATGCTGGCCCCTGGGATCGATCCCGGTCCGCCTAAGTGAAAGGCAAACTGTCTAACCGCTCGGCCACGGCGCCACCTATGTCTCGAATCACCAATGTGGGATGTAATAGCAGACTTTATATTGACTTTAATCAACAGCCTTACTAATCTGTTTTAATTACAAATCTTCATCTTGAAATCATAATAAACTTTTAAATAAAACAAGTGACACATGAACATTGGCGAGTCGATTAACATTCTAATAATATTACAAACATCACAATATTTTCCCTGATGATCGACCCAATTAAGTAGCATCTAAATGAAGTGATTAATCATGCGATTAAAGGGTTTAAAATCTAAAAGCTCATTACAGAGTTTTATCACCAAATAATTTGGCTTATATCAAAGCGTGAATATTTGAATAAAAAGAGCAGGCTCATTGATTCAATCAGTTGGACAATGGGCTGTTACTACACACTTGCTGGTGCACTTAAAATGTTTAATATTGAAGGACCAATAATTTTAAATTAGCGTGTTGCGAAAAGGTTTTTGTCCGTGTGCAAACTGAGAGGAAAATAACCGTCTGGGATTGCAACATAATTAATTTCAATACCTGTACAAAATCAGACAATGTTGCAAATGCCATTAACGTATTAATGCATTTATAAATAGTGAATGTTTTGATAGATCATGGTGAGGATGAACGAGTTTTATCTCGCTACTATGGAGTGTTTATCAAATGCAACATGCTGACACCTTTCTTTTACTCCGTCACTCAGAAATAGAACACCATGTGCTTCGATTGAGTGTTATTTCTTTTTTGGCAATAGAAACATGAGTTGTAAAGTTCACGGTTTTCTTGTTAAACGGTAAAGTAGGTTATTTTAGAAAAAGGAACATTCCCTACACAGGGATACTAATAAACGGCCATGACAGAAGAATCCCTTCTATTGTATTATATATGTACCCCGATAACATTTAAACACTTACAGCAAAGAATAAGTGCAGCAATTGAAAGCATTATTCGATGTGCTTAGCAGAATGTATACTGAAAGTGAATTTTATTTTACCTTTCTCTTTGCTTCAAATGGTCAAGATTATCAATGGTTTCATTTAATGTACGCATCTTAAATCCGCAGGCAAAATCTTTATATCTTGACTGTTTGAGTTCAAACTGAACTTTATTACGAGGCAGAATGATCTAAAAAGCATTATGTTGGTACACAGCAAGAAATAATTAATCTTCACAAGAGTAACGTTATCATAACGTCAGTAACAATTACAACAAACACGAAGTATGTGAACGCAATGCTGTAGTGCAACTAAATTGAACAAAAAGAGCTTTAATCCATTGAACAAAGTACTAGGTACTTCAGAGTAATTTCATTAACCCTCCGAAAACACTTTCGCAGATACCATTTTCTTTAATTATATCCCTTTAATTATATCCCTTTATATTAAAACTATCCACAATGGGGTGGAAATAATTATTATACATACATATTCTTTAAAATCATATTTTACCTCTACAGGGTGGAAGTGAAATGATCCGCCAGACTTTAACAGTGAATTTCTGATGTTGTGAATAACAAGAAAGTCTAGTACCAAAATGTTGAAAAGTTTATAGTTTTCTAGAAAAAAATATTTTATCAAAAAAATGTATCATCACCTAGCTGAATTATTGTTGATTGAAGGTTCTTGATTTATGGCTATATTAATAGAAAATTAAATAAATGACAACCTTTTCCTTTGGCGTATTTCAATAGATTCAACGGTTTTTGTGTAAATTAAATTTAAAAAACCCACAATTTATTACAACAAAAAGGCAACAAATTTTGGGTTCTCTTAAATTTAATTTATACAAAAACCGCTGAATCTATTGAAATACGCCAAAGGAAAAAATTATCATTTATTCAATTTTCTATGAATATAGCCATAAATCAAGAACCTTCAATCAATAATAATTCAGCCAGGTGATGGTACACTTTTTTGATATACATATTTTTTTTTTCACTAGAAAATATAAACTTTTCAACATTTTGGTATTAGACTTTCTTGTTATTCACAACATGAGAAATTCGCTGTTAAAGTCTGGCGGATCATTTCACTTCCATCCTGTATGTCTGCTGAATTTTAAACGAGATCATTTCTTCTTCTACTAAAGGTTACTACGCAGATACTTAATCTGAAGTTAAGAGTGAATAAAGTAAAGGAATGTTTTCTCTCTCAGGCACTGCCCTAGAATCTCTCCGGGAATGTTGAGTGACATGGCCAAGTGAATGACCAGGACTGGTTGCAAATATCAGTCTGAGCCCAAGCATAGTGTAGTATTTGTGCCTATGGATGAGTATGGGTTTATAGATAAGTGGATTAATTCCTTAGTCAGGTTTTCATTTAATTCATGCTGGAGAAGTTGCATATATTCATGCACAAGGTGTTTTACGGTTTATACAGCTTTTATATCAGGCGTTTCAGGAAACTATTGGCAATAAGGCTTTGGTGTGTTGTTTACATGAAAATGCTCATCAGATAACAAAAGAAGTGTCAATCCAGAATCATTCACGTTGTAACTGTATTCACAATTTTTTTAACAACCAAAAGCTCATTTGAGCACATCGAGGTATAAGTATATGATGCAGTCACTCTGGCTATCGTATATCATTATGACTATTTGTCGAAAGGAAGGAACACAACAATAGTAAAACACAATGCGAACGGACTTGCCCGTCACTGATAAAATAGGAAAGTGGTGAAGTGCCATCGGGCAGGAAGTTATACGTGACACATCCGGTTCCTGCAAGCAATAACAAGCACCGCAGTGATATAGTACAACATCCCTGTAGAAATTGGGCCCTCCGTATTAATAGCGTTAATCAAAATCATCACAATGCTTAAAAATGTTATCTTTCAGCAGTAGAAGTTGTAACGTGATACTGTAGAGAAGCTTCAGCATTGTATAAATACTTCAGTGTTGCATTTAATGTATTTTGTTTACTGTGGTATAACATTTCGTCATTTAAGAATAAATGGGAGCTATATTCGCTTAAGATTTTTAATTATTCATTAATGCAATGAGTGCACTGCATACGTTGTAGTATATTGAAATAACTAACATGCATTTATAATTAAAATATCACATTTTAAATGGTAGAAGAATCAACAATAACCCACGAACTGAGAGAAAAAACTGAGTTAAGTTCCAACGAAGCGTTTCCTTGTTTGTGCGGGTTATTGCTAATTAGTTCTTCCAGCAGCTTAGGCGAGGCGCTCAGGTGTTCTTACAACACAATCTGGTATCATGACGTCACCGCAGCAATCTGTGAGATACGGAGAAATGCATGCGCCATGATTCATCGCATTGAAGGTGCGAACAGTGTTTGTCGAGTGCATTTAGTGAAGTTTACCGCTCAACCATCAAACTGTGCGTAATTCTGAAAGTTTTACTATTTCAAGTGTAATTAATAAACAAGTTCAATCACGTTCATTCGGTGGTAAGTTAGATAAAAAAGGGAGACCTATACCCTATTGTTAAAAAAAAAAGAAAAAAAGCTCAAGGCCGAGAAGAAAGTGAAGAACTTGGTGCGTACATTTATAACGCTAATATACAAGGACTAGCGGACTGGAGAGGCGTTGTCCTGTTCAAAAGTTGTATATCCAAAACTTATAAACGTTTGTCAATAATCTATCACCTGTTCCGACTGTTTTGATGAACAAATGTGTAAAAAAAGTGTAGTTTTAGAACACCTAAAAAACTATTATTTTTGTTTAACGACGCTGTCAATTGCCAGGATTACATCAGCGTCGCCGGTGTGCCGGAATTTCGTCCCGCAGGAGTTCTTTTACATGTCAGTAAATCTACTGACATGGAACTGTCCTTTTGAGCACACTTAAGAACTATCCTTCTGGGCTGGATTTGAACCCGCGACCTTGGGATTACTAGGCCAGCGTCTAACCAATTGAGCTACCCAGACCGACTTTAGAATACCAGCACGCGTACAGTTATCACAACTTGACCTATCAATTGCGTGTAAGTGCATCTGTAGATCTTGTTAAAGTAGATAATGTATGTCGGAATGAAACTTTTTGGGGGCGAACCATTTCGGAGATATTTCTTATTTGTGTGAGCTTTCCAATATGTATATTTTTCTCAAATGGGAGGTCGCAATTCACTTTGTTTATAATAACGATGGTGGTGGTGATGGCGGTGACGGTTATAAAAGGCCGGAGGCGTGTGCGTTTTTTTCCATAGGTATACTGTCCATGGACTTAATGTTACCGCTCGCGCATGTAAACAACTGCAGGTAGGTACAGCCTGACCATGAAAACCGCCTCACTGCAGCACAACCTACAAGCATCATAAACTATGCATTCTTGAATTGCGCCTAAACGCTTATACATACTGCTATTTATTAACTATAATATCGTCACAGAATGCATTACACTGGGTTACAATTTACGTTCGTTACTTAATAAATGTGAAATTTGGACATATATCACTGAAGCAGTTTTTAAACAATGAAAACCTTCTTTCTACGTCAACCGATGTCACGGGTGCAAATGTAAATAATTCCACTCTGTCGTCTGGCGTGTTCTCCTTCTTACTCATTTTCAAAATTTCACACATACCTTGGAAACCAATATTTTTGTTTACGACTTTCTGAAATTTTGATTTCACCTTTTGTATACCTGGCCCAAGAGGTACCTATTCATTTAATTAGCTAAGTCTTCCATTATGCTTAAGCGCTTGGACATTTCCAAACCCGATTTTTCTAATTGCTTAATAGCTTTGGGCAACACTACAAAATTGTTGGATATGAACTGAAGATTTTCATACAGCCCATGCAATATCACAGACTTTGCAGTTACAATAGCTGATGAATCTGTATCACATAGAGCACTAATGATATTTACAATTTCATTGTAGTGCACCGCATAATACGTGACGGCCTCTATTAGAGTACCCCACCTTATAATTATTGGCGTCTGCATACACTTGCAAGGCTGCAAGTACCACAGTAAGTTGTTTTCGACTATTACTTCTATAGTGGCAGTTGTTTACTCAATTTGATGGTCATGCTGTACTTCTGACGTCATTCACACTCTGCGTCCAGCTAACCTGTATCGCATGCGAGCGCACATTCCTCCGGCCTTGAATAATAATAGTAGTAGTAATAGTAATAATAATAGTAATAATAGTAGTAATATAAATACTAACAATAGTAAAATGATGATAATGATAGAGAGCTAGATCTGGATTCAGGGACGAATTATCTCCTGGAAACAGCAGGTTTTGTTTGTTTGTTTTTGTTTTTGTTTTTCTTTTTACTAAAAAAAACTTTTTTTTTTTCTTTATAGACCCGTATAGTTATATACTAACGAATGCACCAGTACCACTCCGGCTCGGATTCGTTGTTGCAATAGGAGGATGTTAAAGCTACTGGTCGTTTAATTTCAAACTAACTTTGTTTTTGGTTAAGCAGTGTATTGCGTCTTCCATGGGACTTAATGTGGATGTCTTTCCCAATGGGTAGTGTTAACATTGGATAGATATACACTACAGCAATCGAATAGCAGTGTCGGCGTCGACTAGGCTGGCTTTGCGAATATCGATTCCTAAGCTTAGTGCAGGCCAGTCTCTGGACTCGTGACTCACACTTCACTCTCTATTTCCTTTCATTTTCTTTGTTCTTTCACTTCAGTGATGCTTTATCGATTTGGAATTCCGGTCTGCTTGTTTAAATGAGCAAGGAAGCCATAACACAAATAAATTAGGAGGGTGAGTCAACAATGGTGTGCTAGGTTTTCTGTTCAACAGGAAATTACTCATCCCTGGGGCTAAGCCTTTCATACAGGATTCCCCCGATTTTTATGCAAAAAGGATTAGACGTCTGTTTGCATTTTGTCCAACAACTCGAGCTTATTGTTGTGTTTCTGCAAAACTCCAGTCACAGAAAAGGAAATAAAATGCATTGCATATAGATTTAAATTATATAGGATATGTTAGAATCCCACAAAATGAAACTACTTTAAGTCGTACAGATGAAAACATACGTTACTATATGCGTTATATTTCCATCTCCTTAGAATATGGGCTCCTCAACTCCCCCAGCTCAGGATCTCTTTACTTATTAATTTTAATTTATGATAAATATTTACATTTGGGGATATTGTAGAATAAATGGGAAGTTCCAAAATTTGCAATAGTACTACAAGTATTGAATGACATTGTAGTTTGCAGTCAAACATTAACTCTAGTATAGATATAAATAACGCCATTCATAAAGACTGGGTTAACGTATTTGCTGAGTATGAATAATAAAGTGATCCCTTCGACTTATGGACACCTACTTGCTGTAAGGGGAATACGGGAGATATCCTTGGAAGTCTTCACGTGACCTTATCAGCATGACTAACCTGTCTGGAAGAAGAATAGCCAGAATGTTGTAACAAAATTACAAAATTCAGTCCGGTTACTTTTCCATCACTTTATCTTCTAAACTTTTACCACAAATACAGTTTTCTTTTCAACTTTAACATTCTATAGTCTTTCGGGCTATTATAACGCATAACTGTTCTTCTCATAACTTTACTCAGTCCTTTTGGTGTCTTTCTTCAGTTCCTCTATCTCTCACGCACTAATTACGACATTACAATCACTCTCACTGACACACTGACGGACCAACGTCTGTAACTCAATAAAATGAGTAATCGTGAGCTTTCACGGCCGGAGTTAGAATAATGAATAGTGGATTCTTCCGGGCTGATAAGCTGTGTTTGCTGGCAATTTGATGTCAAGACGTTTCGTTCACACCTGCGGTGAACATCATCAGTGGTGTGGTCTCAATTTTCTTCGCGAAAATTTAGTCACAACTGATTTGGACATCAAATTGCCAGCAAGCCACGGCTTATCAGCCCGCAAGAATCCACTATTCATTGTTTCAACTCTAAAACTCTCTCACTCTGGCCATCTTATATACTGGGGATGATGTCACACAGAACTTTCTCGACTTCTACATGCCTATGCACCGAAATGACTCAGAGGTCTCGCGAACGTTCTCCACACCCCTTCTGTTTCTGCCGCCTAGATTGTTAACTGTCACGTTCACACAGCAGTCCCGCGAGGCAGCCCGACACACAACGACTTTGCCGGCACAAAATGTGGTGTGAAGTGGCTTGGTCCTGTCCGTCCTTTGTCGATCGCCGAACCCAACCTCACAATATTAATTAAATGCGACGTATTTTACATGGAGAAACATTTGACAGATTTTATTGATTAACCGGGTCAGAGAACATCGGCTCAATACAACAATAAGTTAAAAGCTTGTAGTAGCGTTTTCATTATCAGCGGAATTAAAACGAAAGGAAATAAAGTAGCACGGTAATCAGACTTCATGTAATGACGTCGTATATAATAAACCAACCCCATTCCCCGTATGTTGGCTTTTGTAGACTACTAAACAGACCGTGTTTATTTGCCCGTAAGTCACTGTTGTTTATATTCCTTAAGTGCGCCAACCATTGTGAATGCAACTTGAAGCCACCTGCTTAAGAATTCCTATGCGTAAATTTATTTGCCTTCTATTGCAGAATATCGTTCTTGGTAGAGTTGCAGTTTGTTCCATAATGCATACTAAAGTCCAAATACATTTTGAGCAAAACGAAAGTGTAAGATATCTCTACATAAAAAAAGTTCTGCTACGACGTATTTCATCGTTATCACTCTATATATATTGTCGCGTCGGCAAAGAAGAATAAGTCAGCTGCCTCATAAGGCAAGGTCGCTATGCAATACGCGATACAGGCGACGCAGTTTCTCGAAGCTTCGAGAGAACTTGCCGAGAATTCTCGAGGATAAACGAACCCTCGCGAGTTGAATCAGTTGTTAGCGCGCAGTAAACGCCCATGAGCTATATAGAGTAAGGTAGTTTTGTGCGTTTTAGATAAATGGTGTTACGGTAGAAGAGTTTGTGTCAAGGTTAGAACGGTCAAACAGAAAGCTGTGAGCTATTATCAGCGATTTGTAGTAGCGATTATTCCAAAAATACAGTGAGATAGCAGGTAACTGGACTGGGCATTTATAATATGTGGGCTCAAGAACACTCATTGAAATGTCATTTAAGTTTAGATGTTAAGCATATGTTACGCCATTGTCCAAGTGATATCAAATTACGTCATTACCCACCGCTGATTTTCATACCACCTTTCTTTGCCAGAGATTTACAGCAAGCCGTGAGATATTGGACCCACATAACCAACGATATTTCAATCCTGCCCGTTGTTTAGTGCCATAGCCAAATGAGCTATAAATCCTAGACAACGTAGCTATAACTTTTAATTTCACGAGTATTGATATGCCATCTGATTTGAAACAGCTAGTCTTTGCGGAAAATAAATGGATGTACATGCTGTTTGTCCTCCTCTGAATTCACAATGGTCATTAGAATCCACTACAAGAATACGCAGATGTTGCAGTCTTGTCGACAAATGTAAATGAGAAAAGTAATATTAGCTTTGGTATCAACTCGCTGACTTGCGTGGAAAGCATATAATATAGGGTGAATAAACAGAACGTGGCGTGAAGTATTTACACTTTCCTGCAAAGGAAGACAAAAACTCACTTAGGCATGGGACTAAGGTTGGTAATAGAATAAGTAACCGTCCCATCTTTCTCCCCTTCGTACATAATTTACTAGTTGATAAGTGGAGCGCGGAACCACGTACGGTCAGAGGCGATACAGGTTAGTTGGATACAGAGAGTGAATGACGTAAGCGTTAACGCGCAGCCGTCGTGTACACACGCGCATCAACAGACGCTTGCGGGAGTAGCAAAGTAGAACCCATGTGCCCTAAACTTGTGGCTTATTGCCCAATCTTCCGCCCTCTATTGATCAGTAAGTTCCTCACGGTGTAAAATTAGCGAGTGAAACGCTGTCAAGGAATTGTCGCGCTCTTGCTTATGGAATACCATTAAATTAATGATAATCATGATTACACTAGTGTGATTTACAATAAGTGCTTAATTTATTTAACGGTACATTTTGGGTATCACGGAGTGGCAGTAATGAGGCAGGCAGCCTCCTCTCTTGTTAAATAATCCACCTAAGGTATTTAGTTTTTTTCTCTGTACCACACTATTCAGCAGCGCTTTCAACGCCATATCTCTATTGGATATTCATAATAATTCCTTACTTTGCCTACTTTAGAAGAAGCGTGTGACAAACGTTCTGTGTACTCTATATTTAAACATAATGAACTACCTATTTCTGTCACATCCTTTCCTCTTTAGGTCAATGATTATATTGCAATGGACCAGCCTACCCCTAATTGTGTATCCGAGTCTGAGAGAATGCATTTTGCGAAGTTTTTCTGTGTCGCGTCTCTTTAATTGACACCAGATGTAACAGTAATCATTGGTTAATATTCAATTGTACTTACTCTACTACGTAGAAGAAGTCAGGCAGGTACCTCATTACACCCAAAAATTCGATGTCGAAATTTCGTCGTATATATTTGTGGCCCCCTGAATAAAACATCATTTTTAGAAGGCCGTCCTATGTCTGTGTGTGTGCGTGTGCGCGCGCGTGTGTGTGTGTCTGTGCGTGTGCTTGTGGATGTGTCCCTGCTAAGCTGCCCTTTACATGGACAATTTTTTTGGAAAATTTAGATTTTCTCAAAAATGGCTCTAACGATCTTGATTAAAACACCGTATGTTTAAGATATTTTTATGGCAAATGAAATGTATATATTGAATTTTCTAACTATAGCCCATGTTGTTCTGTTTACTCTTGACGACTGTTGCATAACTATTTTTTATATAGAGTGAACCATTTTGTAGATATTCTTTGTTCTTTGAGTGAGTTTTGCAATTAAACTTTTCTCAAACGAAAGTTCGTTACTGCTTTTTTATGTCTTGGCCGTATAAAGAGAATGGACTTTCACAGCCTTCATATACCGACCAGCTTTAAAAGACTTAACTATCGCTCAAAGCCTAGTGTATTCCCATTTTCCTATTGCACCTACAAGGAAATAAGCAATAAGATAATGTTTGCAAATGTTTATCTCAACTTACATGAAGATACAGGAATAAGAGTTCATAAGAGTACTTAGTACAAGAGTAGAGAAAGTCACGTGAGTGCAACACATCAGATTTTTCTACCTGGAATATGTTTCTAGTGGCCCAAAGGAGGAAGTGATAAGGGCTCAGTGCAATGTTTAGAAAAAACTTGAAAAACGTCAAAGGTGAGAACCGTGGGAAAAAAAAAATAATGCACAAAAATGCGAGGTAGTGAGTATGTGGCATTCTTCGGATGAGCAATACGTGCACGATGAGGTCTACCATGCAAATCTGTGATGCCATTGAGAACAACAGCATTAGAAATAAGGTAATGGAACAAATTGAATTAACATTAATAGCTGTTATACATGCTCGAACTATTGAAAAGGGGCATTTGTTTTGTTCTCAAGCCAGGGTAACACGCTGTTGTATCGACCGATGCGGGCGGCATTGTGCGACTCATACTACGGATATTCCAGTTAGCATGCGATTGTCCTCTGGGATATACAGGCACCGCAGCCATTGTAGGTCGATGTAAACAAACACAAGATTGTCAACCTGCTGCAGGGTTCGGGTTGTTGAAAACGGCACATTCACATTCGCTTTCACTAGTGGACGAGAGTGATTGAGACGCTGGATACATTTATACACCGCCTTGGACATCTAAGGTCATATCGGCGGATTTGGATAGGATAGAATAGGATAGCATAGGACGATGCGGAGGGGATGCGGCACATAGATCTGTAACATCTTTTCTACCTATGCTCCTTGCCGGGGGCCCAAATGAACTCGTTGTTGACGGGCCGTTAAACCCCACGCACTCACTCACTCACTCCTTGCCGGGCACCACCGGGAGGAAGGATGAGGCGAGTGGAGACAGGGCGGCCGACCCAAGGAGCTACCACAGAGTTTAGAGTAGGGTTCCTACTGTTTCCAGCTTCAAACTCCCACCAGTGTAAGGTACAATCTGTATCTCACCCAGGTCTTAGACCCCCCACAGGCGGATTCAGAGACTGGAGACCGCCCCGTCGAAACTCGAAGTTTCACAGAACGCATACTCCAAGTCATGCAACAATGAGATTCCCGCCGATACTTACTACCCTAAGAGACCAGCTGGGTGAAGGGTGAAAGGAAATGAGAAGCGAGTTGATCTTTGGGTTTTCTATTGAAACATTACACACACACACGCACGCACACACGCACGCACAGACACAGACAGAAACACACACAGACAGACACACACACACACACACACACACACACACACACAGTTAAAAATATCACTAATATTTCCAGGCCCCAAGGACGATAGGTAATAATCCTGGCTAAAAAAAATTATCATACTCGAGCCAGGAATCAAATTCATAATCTTTGCATTTGAAAGTTAGCATGCCCACCATCAGACAACATGAGCAGTCCTGCTGCATATTTATATCAATTACTGAGTAAGAGTCGTGGTAGAACCGGATATGTGTTTGCGTAGACTCCGTAGAGCACTAGGTTTCAAAACAACACCAACAACACTCAGTATATGTATGTGAGATTGTAAACTAATTATTCTTCAAGAAGGAACCCATTTTGGGGGGGTTAACGTCCTATAACGTAATATCATATCGGACGGTGAGTGAATGAAATGGGTGAAACGATGCTCAAATGAGCCCGAGGTCCATGGAGCTTTAAGTTACCCGAGATTCGTTTTCTCAGGATAAGGGAAATCCTCGGAGGAAAACCTTACCAGATAACTTATCCTAAGCGAGATTCCAACTCGCGACCTCTTGAACATGAGGCAGACACGCTAACCATCACGCTAAAGGCACAGTATGGACGCTGTAGAGAATATGTGGGCATGGCGAAGAGTGTCTGTTCAACGTTTCGTCAATAATCTCAACAAGATCAGTACATTACCAAAGGGCTTTAAACTGCACACCTATTTGATCACAGAGCACACATTGGCGATGCCGAAGCCAGACGCTCATAAGCCAATAGGAGCGGCGTGGTGGTAAAAGTTTCTATTGCTCCATAGATTCATGTGACGACAGTTTCTTCTGACGTTACGGAGTATTGTACATATTGAAATTAATCGAGGGGTGAGCGTGGTGAGCGTGGTGACCATGCAGCTGGACCTCCTCTACCAATCCATCGATTTTGATATATGACGTTCAGATGATTTCGCACATTTGTACCAAATTTACTGGAGCCCCATCGTGGTGCATAATATTACCTACCGAAGCTGTAGTGGCAATATATTCAACAGCCTAGGCAAAACATGTTGTAAGTTTTAGTTAGCTAGTCCTATCAGTGTGTTTTGGCAGTAGATATGGCTCACACTGTCCTTCCAAAATACGCTTATTGCTAATAGGTTGCACAAATACTAGACGCTTGAAAGAGTCTACTGTGAAGGAGTTTGTCCTTGAGCGTCTCCAGGCCGGTAACCAATCGGAGTCCTGCTGTGTTGTCATACTGCTTTCCGCTTAAGTGGGGATTAACGAACGCCAAGAAATATGAAGGGTGGGGTTAATGAGCTTGCAACGCTGTGCATGAAAACGTATATCATTGGCTGAATTTCCCATTTGAAAAGCACTATAAACAAATCGTGACACCCCACCGTTCTGAATCTTTGATACCCTAGAGCTCCCAAAGTGTACTTTTTTCGGCTGATGGGTTTCTTCTTGAAGAATGGTTTGTTATAATTAACGAATGAAAGTTCAGCGCAGGTGGAAAATGTAATGTTTGCGTCTTTTGAATGGCTTATAATTACCAGCGCGTCACTTGTCTATGGCTTGGGAGAACTAAGACGATCTTCCTACAATGTGCATTGGGCGACAATTTAGCCGAAATATCTTGGTTTACAATTCTATTCCGCTAAGATACATTGTAGTGCGAGTGCATGTATTATTCTCAAAACATGCATTCTGTACGCATCATGATCTCTTATGGCTTGCACATTCTGCCTATTTAACATAGGTACCTATTATGCAAAATCCAAATAACATCTGAAACCTGTACGCAGTGAAATCATTTACTAACATATGCACTATAATAGATTCAATTTAGGGCTAAATTACGCTCGAAAAGTCGCGAGGTGGCAATGGCACAGTACCTGGCATACTGACTGTAGGGCTTGAACTCGAAGTGTGCCTTCAGTCAAGCCTCCAAATAGCTTAATAGAATTATGGCAGTACTCTGTGCGCTAACCCCCAGGACACAGGTTCGCAACTCGACATTGTACAAATTGTTCTCTGTTCATCAAAATTTGGAAACCGAATTCACAATAATCTAATTTTAAAGTCTCTGAAGGTTTAGGATATAATTTAAAACATCATCACCATCATCATTTCTTAGAAATGGGGAGGTTTTTTGTGCTGAAGACACAAACTAGACTTTCCATGTTTAAATATGTAGACCTCTATTTGACATTTTATCCCAAATATTTTGGTGTTACATAAATAAGTACATGTCGTATTACAGAATATGGGAAAGTGGGTTACTCTTTACTAATAATTCTCTGACTTTTAAAGAATATGTAATCGGCAGGAAAGGTTATCATTTTTTTCTTTCGCAAATTCGATATATCAATTTTATTAGTTAACTGTGTTTAGTCCAAGAACATTTAGTAATGTAATATACATAGTGAATAGGTTTAATGTATAGAATATTTGAGACATGTCGCAAATTAAGATCCTGACTATTTAAAAACCAAAGAGCCTAAAGTAGTATTAGTGTTTAGAATTTATTAGTAACATAAAAAGGATCATTTGTCAAATAAATAGTTCTAATACAAGCCTTCTTTTCTGATTAATAAACATGGGATTCAAAATTGTTCCCTATCTTCACTACCTGATAGGAAAGCTGTTCATTGTTTTGGACAATCTACACTTGGGTACATCGAATAATCTCCATCTACCACTACTATGAGTGAATATCACTTACTTGAGCTAAACTTTTCTTTCGCATTATTCAAAGCTTGAAAAATGTACTTATTGATAAGCCATTTGTTCACTTGTAAACAACGGTCTACAGTGTGCCTTCATTGATAAGTGTAAGTGGTTCTGATTGCTCTGTTTTATTATTTTATACTTTTATGGACGTGAATGCTATTGCTACATGATAGTAATCCATTAGATATGGCATATAACGTGATATGCTTCATTTTTACGACCTATAAACCAGAGTTTACTCTGCGAAAACTATGCTAAAGTACGATATAAATGCCAAATATGATGCTATTCATGAACTCCTTTTTTCAATAAAAATGTACAAAGCAAACGAAAACACATTAATTGGAATGTATGAATAACTGCAGCAAAAGGTTAGCAGTCCCATGAAGAGGAAACGAATTGAAAGACCTTTTTTTCTCTCCCAAGAGGTTGATAAACGTTTTAATCCTGTCACGCTGGTCACGTGTTGTCAATAAATGGAAGATTTAAGTGAAAGCAAAGCAAAGATACCATTCGTTGGATTGTTAATATTGATAGCCCTTTTGAGGTATATTAATTCATACCCAACTGGTAAACAGAGACCATGGAGAAATATAAACATATAGCCTGCGTGCAAACGGTGTTGACTGTTAACCTCATATACCCGTATTTGTGTTAGTGGTTCTGCAATCTATTTGGAATCAGAAGTATTTACTGAGGAATATTTCAGTAAATACAATTATTTGTAATTACTGGGGAACAGGAATGACAGAACAAAATGTTAGCTATCCTCTGTCATTCATTTCACAGTAGGTATTACTTTGAAGTTTCATTGAGAATCGATCTGAGTGGTTCAGTTGCCGTTGACCTACTGATCATAAGGTTGCGGGTTTAAACCCAGCCCAGAACGATCGTTTTAAGTATGCTTAAAAGCTACAGCCTCATGTCAGTAGATTTACTAGCATGTAAAAGAGCTGAGGAACAAAATTCCATGCCACTGAGGGTACTGATGTGACCCAGGCCATAGATAGTCGTTAACATACAAAACATTTATTTCATAATTTGATTTAAGTTTGTATATTTTGTTTTCATTACTCTAGTTTTGTGTAAGAATTACTTCTATTTGTTCTGTTTATGTATTGCCTGCATCAATTATTTTCCCTCAGCTATTTTAATTAATATTAACTTAATACTAAATTCAAAATGTATAGACGCTACAAAATGCAAAATTTACAAATAAAAATAGTAAAAGTCACCATCCCTACTAATCGGTTATCACTATGTACTCGCATATTTGTAAAGAAATTATTAGCCACAACTGAAACCCGCACCAGAATAAAATACAGCATGATTGTTAAATAACCTTGACAACAGTTTTCTAGTCTCTCAGCGTGTATAAAAGACATTCTGTCGGTAATTGGCAGCGTACGTTGCGCCACTCGCAAGCTAAATTTAACATCAAGCCATTCCGCAATTTTATGACGTTCCACCATTTTATAGTATAACACAATAAATGTATGCGTTTTTACGAAGTTCACTGTCGCAACTGAAACTAAACAAAAGATACTAAAATCCTGCAGTATTATATTATGGCGTTTGTAACCTTGGAGCTAATGTTGAAAAGTAGGTTTGGAATGCTAATAAATGTATAATTAACCTTGTTTTCAGCAGTAACATACCTAGCAACTATAAACAAAAAATCTGATATCGTATTCTCTCACAACTATGTTAAACTGCTACAGCTCACGTATAAACTTCTATACAGAGCGTATAGATTTAAGTGCGTTTAGTCATTAGTATTTAGTATTGTAACTTTTGTTGGTTGGGTGTGAAGTAAAGAAGACAGATGTAGTCGAGATAAAGAAACACTTTTATTTCCGTAAACAGTAACTTGTACACTCGTTGCAACAACAAGAAAGTCTTTTCCGATTCTCCAGCAGCACGGCTCCGAATTCGTAACACAAAAGACTGTCCCTTCTTCCTCGGCACGACTCTCAACGCTTCACATACGTCTGTCCGTCTCCGTCGGCACGACTACCCAACCTTCACATACTTCTGACTGTTCTCCGTCGGCACTACTCAACGCTTCACGTACGTCTGACTGACTCTTCTCACACTTTACCGCTATTTATATCTCCCAGGCACTATTCTGGAAGCTTCCGGAACGTTCACTTATTTAGCGGTGAAACACAAAGCAGACAGTTCTAGAAGCCTCTATCACTTTCTCTCTTTCGGCAAGCGCCCAACAATGCGGCCATTCTCCGTCTCTTTCCTTCGGCTCCTTTGCGGTAGTGCCGACAATAATGCGATGGGTGACACTGCGGTTGTCGGCAATTAGATACGGCGGGCGCGGTGACAGTATTTAGTATTTAGTACTTAGTCATTAGTATTTAGGGCGGAACATTAAAGTGAACATTGTTGAAAAGGGAACGCATGTGCGGAAACAGGTTGTTTGGAAGCTATGAGACGCCTAGATTTGTTCACGGTTTATATATGATCCATACTTTGTTAAAAGGAACCCAACAATAATATCACAGCACGCGATAAATCGGAAAAGGGTTTGAATGCAGGTGCAAAGACGTTAAATAAGTGCGATTGTGTGTTCAGTATTTCACTGGCAACGTGGATTCGGGCGATAAGCTCTTCCTCTGATGTTACAGTAAGATTAAGTGACCGTGGTGACCATGGCACAGGTCTCTCTCTGCCAATACATTGATTGGGATACATGCATCCATGTTGAATATGTCGGTGCTACCGATATGTGTATCAAAGTGTGCTGGAGCTCCGCCGTGTTGCAGTCACATTACCCGACGAAATACTAGCGACACTATATTGCTTAATATTGTGATGAAGCGTCGACGGCCCACAGCGTCCAAACCGTGTACTTTCGGTCTTGGGTTCCCTCTTGAAAAATGTCCACTTTAAAGTCACATTTGAAGTACTAAACATTACCGTTTTTTCTCTACACACTGTATACTGTAGTATTGTGACAAAGACGGCAAAATCAGGTTCTCTTACTTTTCTACCACTTTATTGTCCTCTAAAAATGTTACCACAAATACAGGATTTACTTCTCGTCGTTAACACAGTTTGCAGTCCTCCGCGCTATCATAACTTGCAACTTTTGCTTCTCATGGTCTTGTTCTGTATTTTTAGTGTCTTTCTTTACCTTCACTGTCCCTCACACACACTAACTACGTCTTCGACGCTCGTCAATCTTCTTACGACAAATATATGCAGAGCTGGTTCACACTCGCCGACTTATGAATAGCTCCAATTCTAAAACTAAACTGAATTATTAACTGACTTTGCTGCTGTTTCATGTCCTTTTATTCTGGGGATGACGTCACACAGCCTTTCTCGAGTTCACAGACACGCGCACTGAGAATGACTCAGCTAGAGTTTTCGAGAACGTTCTCGACCTCTTTTTGTTCCTGCCGCCCACATTGTTACTGCCGCATACAGACAGCAGGCACGCTCGCCGTTACGTCACGTGATGCGAGATAGCCCGGGGCTGCCCCCGCCCGTCCACCGCCGTGCGCTGGGTCCAAAGTCACAGTATATACTAATACAAATATGTGATTATAATTATATCTACATTAAATTACTCACCATACATGTTTTGTTTCTGGAAATTGGTTTAACTCTGTACTCAGTACTGGATCTGGAACAAGTTTACCAGAAAAAAAGCACTATTTTAATACATTCATGAGAGAAATTCTCAAATCGTTGAATAGGGATACCATTGCGGTTTATCGCCTACCACCTAGGCGGCCCGGGTTCGATCCCAGGGATCCGCATGTGGTATTCGTGGTGGACGAAGCGGCGTCAGGGCGGGTTTTCTCCGGGTATTCCGGTTTCCCCCGCCATCTCATTCCACCGGTGCTCCATCTTCATTCCATGTATCATCAGTGTCACCGCCTGCGGTGCCGTAGTAGTAAAAGCGGGCGTTAAACACTACAAACAAACAATTACGGTTTATCTTTGGACTGCTATATGATTCAATCCTGATATTGAAATGAACATGCTCTTGTAAGTGCAAGTAGTGCCTGACATTTGATGCTGAATTTTCCAAGGTCTCGTTTTCTTGCATTTTTGCCATTTTGGATTGGTCCTCGTGAGTTTCTTTCTAATCTTATGTGTATATTCTCTGAAGATGAATATAAATATCTGAAGAACCATTTCTTGATGTTGTGTATAGTTATGGATACAGTACTTTAATAACTTCGTGCACAAATGTTTTTTTTTGGAAAGCTAAAGACCTCACGTATTTATTAATTTTTCCAGGAAAAGTTTCAATATTGTAAAAGTGTTTGTTTGCCTTTGGAATGAATTGTAAGACCAACCTATAATGCTATTGGATCGTTAAAGATCCCCTTTAAACTGTAGATAGAATCCCTTATTACAGCCATTATTGCTTTCATCAGGTGGTTCCCTCTTAATTTTTTCATATATATATCATCCTCAGATACAGTTAATCAACACTTATTGTTGTACGAGTTAGTGATGACTGATGCGTAGATATAATTATAGTTTTATCCCGGAAAGTGTTGTATTTTTGTTCTCTTCTCCATTATATAATCGTCTGACGAAGTGGTTATATTCTGTCTGATTGAATTTCTACCAAGACCGAAGATTTTTAGATGGAGGTCCAATCCTTTCCCAGAATATATCAACATAGAGTTTAAACTTAGATTTAGGTTCTTTAAACAAACATTCATGGATATCTTACACATAGTGGGGCTGCAGATTAAGAAACTGACTATGCGAAGTATTGCTCTGTGGGCACAAAATCAGCTGATGCTTAGCCTTCGTTAGTAAGCAACAGGAACTGCTCAGAACGAGATAAATGATATTCATGTTCAGTAATGTTGAGTGTATAGGGTAATAAGATGTGCGGGCCTCAGCATTGCACAAATGAGGGTACAGTACTCAAATATGCCTCAAGATCAAAGCAATTTTTACAAGCCGGAAGTAAGGTTTCTATGATATTAGTACGTTCCCTAATGTTATCGGTGCTATATGGAAAGTGATATGTTCAGAAATAGGACAAATTACTTTTCTACTAAAGCCCAAGGAGTGTGGGATTTCAAGGACATAGTTGCACGTTGCCAATATTCTTACTTCAATTTGTTTGTAACTGCGTACCTGATTTGATTTTATACTGTAATTTTCTGAAAGTAGTGCTGACAATAATATGTTGTCCCTTGCAGAGAAAATTTTACTTATATTCCTCTTGTTCTCACATTTTGGCTTGCAGAAAATACTAAACGACTTTGTTGACAAAATCGGAAGTATAGCTCTGGACATAAGGCGTCCGTTGCTTGTTGCAGCGACATCGTACCTGTCGCATGACAGTTACGTATGCCGACTACATGGGCTCAGTCGTTTTGCTCTTTTCTCGTTAAAGAATGGAATAGTTCAGAGATCATATAATATCGTACTTGCGACGACCTACAGTTTACAGATCTCCATAGCTTATTGATCGATTAACTAAAGGGTATATATATAGTTGATGTTGTAGTAGTGTTTAACGCCCGCTTTTACTACTACGGCACCGCAGGCGGTGACACTGATGATACATGAAGATGGAGCACCGGTGGAATGAGATGGCGGGGGAAACCGGAGTACCCGGAGAAAACCCGCCCTGACGCCGCTTCGTCCACCACGAATACCACATGCGGGTCCCTGGGATCGAACCCGGGCCACCTAGGTGGTAGGCGAGTGCGCTAACCGCTCGGCCACGGAGCCGCCGTATATATATGCAACCCAGCAAAATAGACTTCAAAAAATTTCATACAACATGCGTTTTTATGTTTTGCAAATTATTTTCGTTGTAAGTTTTGTACATATGTTAACAAGCAAATTTATTTAACTCATTTTAAATTCTGTGACATTTGGAAAAAAACTGCTTCAGTATCGGGTGCCCTTAATCTATAGAGATTCAGTGCTTTGTTCATTCAAGTTACATTAGCCAGTTTTAATCCCCTCTTATAATATCGATTAACCTAGTCATATACATCCCCGAAAGTCACCCAGTTTATGGATGGCCTAAAATATATTTTAAAATAAGCTGATTAACATAATCTAAAAGTTGGTTAAAAAGCTCCTGTATATGACAAAAACCCGAGTCACTCCAATGGAAACTGTATTTTCAACTTTATCACGGACGTATTGTCTTAAATAGCATGACATTATTCCGACATTGAACTTTTTCTAAATATTTGAGTTGTTTGCTGACATTAAAACCTCCATTTCCTGTAAAATGCCATTATCAAATTTGAAGTACAACACATTTGTTTCGTTGCCTGCCATATATTAGCGGCCGATAAAATAAAAAGAACGTGTCTTACTTGAGTGACCTTCATCAACAATTCAACACTAAAACAAACAGACTATTGTCCAACTACTGTAATTCATAGGCTAACGTTACCAAGGATAACATTACCAACTCGACGCACATATTTTACCGTGAGGTTAATGAATTTATAAAAAGAAAACTATTTGTTTACTGTTTCTTGAAATTCCAGAAGATTACGCGATTAGTTTGGCATTTTGAATGTAATTGCTTGTTCTTAGAGCACAATTTCATTGATATATTTTGATACATTTCTATAATTAGCCAGTAAAATAAAACAAACGGGGTATTCAGCTTGGTGTAGTCCCCACGCTATGGCACATAAATATGTCAATGTTTGGTGTATAGTAATACGTTATTATAAACCCTATTTTCTACAATATTCCAATTTTACAGTACTATAGCAAGCAATGGTAAAAGAAATGTTATCTTCGGAAATGGCAGTCTATATTTTAAGGTCTAATACGTATTACGTTTCCTTTTTTGGCCAAAGAACTATCCAATGCGTCACTCACACCTTATTGCGTTTATTACTGTTAAGCTGCAGGGTATTGCCCACACTCAAGACATCCCCGACAGCTGTGTAATGGTCCGGGGAATATACAAAATCCTGGGGTCTATAACACTTTTCAATACATTCTCGATATAAAGATTGGTATTTTTCATGAACCAATTGAATATATTAACCCCTATATAGCTACATAGACACAGTTAATGTATCACAGCTATTTCTCACAGACGTTGCACATGACCACTGTGCAGTTTCACACACGACTACTATCAGTTCAACACTGCACCGAACTTTGCAGGTGTAATGTTGAGCACGCACGTCTTATTAGCTGTGTAATGAAGTTGATATTAACGGTATATTTACCACTTTATGCCTATGCAGAACATTGGAGCTCATGCCCATGTGAGTGGAAATATGACACCCAATTGCTTGCGAACAAACGTGTGACATGAGAAGGAGCACAATCTTGTTGGAAAGCCACCGTTTTCAACACACTATCCTTGCCAATTATGGCTGAAGGAGCCCCTGCTTCCGCATATCGAGATAGGAGTGCTTGTTGTACGAGGAAGAACGACTCCATCTTCCATCTAGAGAAACACATACCTCACGCGACTTATTTTTAATGTTAGAAAACTTGTTTGTGTAGCACTGGAAGTTGTGTGTGCTAACTTGGAATATGTCTGAAATTCGAGTGAGTATACCAGGTGGAAGCGATCTTATTACATTCATAGAAGCATTAAGAACAAAAAAGTATATCATTCTGTTCTTTGATCAGCCGACTTCGAAAAAATAAATGGTTTTATTGCAAATTCGGTGCACAATTCCACAAGAATGTACGAAGATAATAGTTCGTTACTTGTAAGATGCGTAGAGTAACTTGTTTCTGACGTGACTCTGAAGTAATTATGGGACATGACACAGGTTTGGAAATAGTTGATCACTTAAAAGAATTGAAGGAATACTCTGAGCAGCTTTTTCACACGTGAAGTAATTCAACAACGCTGCGTTGAGGTTCGCCAGGGAATTGAACCGGTTTCAGGATGTAAATAGATAGGTCGCCTGCAGGGTGGTGTTAGGTTTTTGCAGCTAACGATACTGATTCGCGTACACTCGTACAGTAAACATGGAAGGACACGGCGTGACATTTGTTTACGTTCATGAGACACCACGCTGTAGTTTTTGTTTTTGTACTGGCCTACTGAAAGTGACACCACACGATCTCCAGTGTTGCCACCTTGTTTTCGAGGAAACGAAAAATATCTCCGTAGGAAATGGTCAGAGACAAAAACGCAAGTTACAAAATGTGTTCCAAATGGCGATACCTATCACTGGTTTAAATTAATGCAATGACTGCCCTGCCATCCTGTATATATGTAGTATTAAGTACCGAAATTTCATAAACATATACACACAATGTGTTTCATAAACATACTGTATATGACACGCTTCAATACTTGGTAAGAGTGTCCAAACATTTGGTATATAAAGAACTTCCAGTACCATATGTTATAGAATGGATAAAAATGTTGGACTGTAATATGTAACGGTGGATGTCGTTTATGTTGTTTGGTCCCAAACGTTGTCGTTTTCCATCTGCCTTGGGCAAACTGATCTCATGGGCATGGGAAATAATGATTTTGAAATAATTACATGTTCATTGACTTTACCATTATAAACTTTATTTGCTGAAGCACAGGGGACAAAGCATTAAGTTACGATACACCAAGCCATGTTATTAGCGCATTGCCTGAATTAACATTTTCCTATTAGGTACCTACTTTCAAGTAAATTTTCAATAACGCTTATTACATAATTTAAGAACACTTGCACCGATGTGCATAGTGAGGTGCGTCGACACACCATCTTTTGTGTTAATTAGGCTAAACCTGACGTTTAGCGATTCTCTCTTAACACTGACATGTTATTCTTGGTGTAATTTATCCTAAGTGTTACTGCGGCTAACTGCAATGGCTGGATGACTCTCGGAACCCCAATTCTATATGCATCCCTCTGGAATTTGACACTCTGATAGATTTAAAAAGAGACCCTACTTAGGACATCACTAATAGCGCAAACTGGCCTAATTTATTAATTACTTCCCATCTACGGAACTGATGAGTTTTCCTCCTTCTCCACCTTAAATTCTTACACAAAACACTACGTGCCGTATTAATTAGAAATATTGTAGAAATATTGTTGCTTCATATTACTATCATCATTAATGTGCGTTGGTGTATGTCATAAATTGCTTGCATACGTATTAACTTCATTTATTAATGAATATCAGTTACCAGCAATATGTATATTGCCTCAAACCTCAGGCTTGATAATAGTGTAACAGATGACCAAATCCACTCCGGTTACTTTTGTATCACTTTGTTATCTTCTGAAATTTTACCACAAATGCAGTTTTCTTGTTATCGTTAACCCAGTCTACAGACTTTCGGGATATCACAACTCTCATTACAGCCCACTGATAAGTTCTTCTCATAACCTTGCTCAGTCTTTTCGGTGTTTTTTTTTCTTTTCTTTCTTTTTTTTTTTTTTTGGTGCTCTTTTGTTGTTGTTGTTGTTGTTTTTTGTTTTTTTTGCTTTGTTTTTACTTCCTCTGTCTCTCATATTAGAACTACAATGTTACAAGCACTCGCGATGCTCATTGAGTCTTCTTACAACGTACTAACACGGCGACACACACGCACAACTGACTTGCTTTCATCGACTCATGTCCGTAACTAAGTTCTGAAAATCGCTCACTGTCCTTCTCAGACCTCCTTATATCCTGGAGCTGACGTCACAGGGACCTTTCTCGACTTCTACAAACAGACGCACGGGATATGATTCGGCTAGAGAACGTTCCCGAAGCCCCTTTTGTTTCTTCCGCTTGTATTGTTACAGTCACCCAGCGTTCGTGCGAGGCAGCCCGGCAATTAACGGCTACGCCCGCTCGCCGGCCTGGCGTGCGGCGCGAAGCAACCCGGCCCCATAGGTCCCCCGCCGAGCGCCGAGCCCGACGTCACAATATTATTACTTATACGTTCACTTTCTTTACGTATTATTGTTGCGTAGAGCCTTTTAGCTGCTGTCGAAGATTTACCCGTTTACATTTCATACCTTTTTGAAATCAAGCTCATAGAATATTGTTTACGTTTTTTAATCAGTTGCATCTACAGCGGTATGGCATATTCTCATTGAAAATGAATAGAACCAGTATATTCTGATAGAAAAGTACAATGATTTGTTTTCAATGAATGAAATTTACTTCAATTCATTTGATCTTGGCTTAACTGCGAGAGTGAAATAATTTTAATCTGTAATGGAAACTAGAAGCACAAGTACGGTATTCTGTAGCGGAAAGCACGTCTTTAATTTTCTATGTGTTTAACTACATTTCAAATGGGTTCAAAAGCTTGAAGCTTGGATTTTACGCCTGGTCGGGTTTTAGTATAAAACCCGAGACTAATATATATCGACTTTCGTACCTTCCACTTCCCACGCTCTCACGGTTTAATAATCTCCTGATCACCAGTTGCTGTTTTGGCGTGCCTAGAAAGCGAAAATGCAGGCGTAAAGCAAAAAAAAAAAAAAAAAAAAAAAAAAAAAAAAAAAAAAAAAAAAAAAAAAAAAAAAAACTCACCAAAGTAGCATCATTAGTAACTTACGTATTGCAATCAAGCCATGCTTATTACTCACAATACTTTAAAAAACTCAGTGGATAACAATTACAAAATTACGTTACATGCACATACACGTATTTCTAAATGAGACAGGTGTACGCCATAGCTTAAATTTTCATACTCTCTCTTTTGAGCTTGATTTTGAAAGATATGCAAAATGTGGCATTTACACCAACTTATTCTCATCAAAATGCAAACCATACAATGTTTCTCTTTCAAGCTTCAGCAATTTAACGTTTTCTTTCGTTTATAAACGAGAGTGTAGGCTTTTACTACTATTTAATA
This sequence comes from Tenodera sinensis, assembly GCA_030765045.1. Classification (NCBI taxonomy): domain Eukaryota; kingdom Metazoa; phylum Arthropoda; class Insecta; order Mantodea; family Mantidae; genus Tenodera; species Tenodera sinensis. The sequence goes on from CM060962.1 coordinate 85,211,024, forward strand.
CGTTCTATTTATTTTCATTTAATTAGAGCAACTGAATCGTGAGCAGTACATTAGCTTTTTCTTCTTTAAAGAAAATGAATTCAATTCTTTCCTGAAATTCATGTTTAAGAGGTATTCACATATGTATTCAAATTCACAGCCTTTTAGCTTTTATAAGTGTTGAGAAAAGGGACAAATATTTAAGAACATGTTGTGTGAGTATAATGTAAATTGAAATTTAGCTCGAAGTGTAGTCCGTTTTTATAAATTCCAGAGAGAACTCGTTTTCCGGTTGGCTAGTATATGTTAGTAGATTTGAGTTCCCAAGAATAATTTAATTTACCTCGGTTTCCTAAGAGAGACATATGCGTACGAGTGCTTGCTACTTTAATGGCTAATTTCTACGAATTTCAAACACTTAAGCTAATATTTGTATCACAGATGTGTCCAACCTAATTGTAGGGTGAAACTAACTTTTACTTTCCTAGTCTTAACATTCCAAGAGATAGAAATAGTGCCCCACTTCAGGAAATTTTGCAACGGGTTTGAAATTTCAACATCATTCCTCTAATATTTCTAATTTTCTTTTACAATCTAAACTTAAAATGTGTGCAATATTAAAAGCTTTCCTGCAAAAAATGATTGTGACAATTATAGTTAGACAATCAACAATGCAATAAATTACTAAAACTCGGAATTAAAAATTCGCTTGATCTAAAGAAAAGGACTCGCAAATCTCACCAAACTTCCATGAGTGTACATCTAAAGTCCTAAAAGTGTAAAAAGCATTTATATGGGAAGGATTTCACACGTGACAAAAACGTAACTATGCAAGATTTTTGAAGGTATGAAGCTCTAAAAAGTTAAACAATTAGTTTTTCATACCCACGCAAGCCCATTTAATGGAGATACTGAAATGGATACTTTGTTTTCCGTGTGTTAAGAAAATAGAAATCCCCTACGTTAAACCGATATACCTAGTGGGTCTTATTGATCAATTTAATCTTTTAAATTGCTAATCTAACATTGGAGAACATAACAGCCAACTTTATTGCAGAAATAAGATAGGCCATTTGCCCAATATGTCCACAAAACACTAATGGCAAACATCCAAAGCATGCACGGCCTTTGTCTAAAAGATGAGGATTTAATGTGTGGATATGGAAAATCCAGGACAAATAATCTTTAGTCCAAAAAGCAAATACTTAATAGAAGTTTCTCAGGATGAACTTTTAAAGAACTGTTTACATGTACCAAATATCCTAATGAAAGTTTCCATTATTATTTGAGAAAGGATACCAAAGACGTATATCTATGTGAAGCTAAATAATCGCACACTGGGGTATATGAAAGTGTTATGTGATAACAATCGGTGCAGTTGAAGACCATTAAGTGATGGGATAGAATGTGCGTAAGGGTGACTGACAACATGACATGCTGGGATCCGGGGACAAAATTTAGGGCACAAATCCATGAAAATAGAGCAAGAGTCACAAGATGATAGTGGAAGCTGCAGAAGATGTGAAGGGGGCTGCATTTAGAGTTGGAATGTTCTGCGCTATACTAAAAATAGAAATAAACTATATTTTTCTTCCTTCTCAGTTTCCCGTATCTCGGTAGTGATACACTTGAGGTGGACTTTTCTCGAAGCGCTGCTGAAGAAGTGACACCTCGTATCTGCTTTTTGTGAAGTTCAAAGGAGAAACAAAAAACACTTTTTAGCTCAGAAAATGATAGCTGTTAAGATGTTAATAATACTAATGCTATTCTTGTCTACCTATTAATCCATTCTGTCAATAATGTTTTAAATTTTAAATATTACTTTTTGTTTTAGTGTAGTTACGTGTTTGCACTGTAGAAAACGTTCTTACATATTGCAGATACGTGTTTTCACTGCCATATGACTATCATGATTTCGTTACAAAGGTTTATTAGAGATCAAGAATTATGTAGTTTAATTATATTTTTAATAATTATTATTATTTATTTATATAGAGTTTCAATATTTACACATCTTCCTGTGCCTAAAGAATCTTTTTTCTCCACTCATCCCTAACTATCCATTCAATTTCTTCCAGTCCTCCTGCTCTCATTCCAGTCCCTATTTCCCGCATCCTCCTCCTCCTCCTTCTTCTTCTTCTGCTCCTCCTCCTCCTCCTCCTCCTCCTCCTCCTCCTCCCAGGTAGAGTCCATTCCAAGATCTTTCTCGGTAATCTATCTTCATTCATTCATCTAATATCTCCGTACCAACTCGGCTGTTTATATCTTACATAGTCTAATATGGAGTTATTATTAATTTTTTCTCTTATAATATTATTATTTATTATTTTTTCCAATCTTGTACATCACCTTCTTAGCAGATCCATTTTCATCGAAATAAGTTTAATGTTAAATTTTTGTTAAATTTTCATGTTTCAGTTCCAATGTGATAGTAGTTTTCACTATTCTGTTATATATTCGTAATTTATTCTTCCTGCTTGTCTGTTCTACAGGATATTATTTAGCGTTGATGTTATAATTTTACCTTCATTGATTCTTTTCCTAATGTTATTTTCCTTATTTATACTCCCAAATACTCAAATTCTTCACATCCTTTAATACAACTTGATTGGTTTCGTTGCGTATTCCATATAAACGTTTTTTGTAAATTTATTTTGTCCACATTTATCATACAGGTTGCGCTTCTGTTCTTGACCTTATGCAAAGGAGCAGTGACCTCACATAGCCCACCCTCGACAACACGTCAACAAAATAGTTTGTTATGATAATCCACAGCTCTGACTTCCTGTGTTGCGTTTGTGTATCGAGGTCGATAGTGGGCTGATACTACTGGAAGAGTGACATCCTATTTCCATCTTTATCATTATTTTCGTCTACAAAATATTCCTTATATTCCAAATCTTGTAAATTACAAGCATCTTCTTCAGCACACTCCCAGCTAACCTGATGAATCAGTTGTCATTATTTAAGCTTTTCACACTTTCATATACTGGTTTAACTACATTATTAGAAATTTCCGTGTAAATTAACTCTCGTGCCAATGGTTTCAATTATATTAGTCTCATAACCATATCTGCAAACAACCCACATTCGTCTGTTTTCTTGTTAGCCCTTTTGTAAAGATAGATTTGTTTTGATTGCGGTTTTCACACCCTGCGGAGGCGTTGCACAAGGACTTTTTCTCTTTTAGAGCGTGAAGAAAACATTGTGTGTTTAAGTAAACAAGTTTGTCACATTCTGTTTTCTTACTCCTTTTAAAGTTATCCCTTTGTCACTTTCCGTTCAATAATACAACCTAAAACCAAGAACACCGAGTTAGAGCTTCCACCATTATTTTTATGACAATATTAATTAATTTTTAAGCTATGAGTTGCAATTCTTATTTTAGAATTATTGAATAAAACGTAATAAATGCTTAAGTGCATATGCCTATACAAGGGATGTCATACATAAGAACATTAAATAAAATTATTTGCGACAAAGTACTTGTAATTTTAGCACACCTGCACGAAAATTATTACATTCTCGGATTCACTATTGGATAAAACATTCCAGTTCTTCAGAACAAACTGCACTGCACTGCATATAAGTAATGAATTTAGCATGTTCAATAATATTCGGATGTGTGACTTTTGTATTTATTATATCCTGGGCTCTTTCAATAAATCTAAGTATAATTTTGAAAAATTGGAACCTGATCCTGATCCTTATATTTACTGATATAATCACCAAACAACCGTGTACATTTTTTCAAATCGTGATGTTATAAAAAGCATTACGGACCTATAAATTATAGCTCCTCGATTTTGATCAAGTTAATCGATTAAAATAATTTTCTATGCTGATGCACTAAATTAACATGTTATTTAGGATAGAAAATAAGTTCCGAAGAACTCATGAACGCCTTACTCGTCCTACACACACACACACACACGCACGCACGCACACGTACACGCACGCACACGCACACGCAAACGCGCGCACACACACACACACACACACACACACACACACACACACGCACACACACAGCTTTCCACCAGCTAAATTTATTGTTATTCTAAACTTTAAGGGGAAAATTGCTTTAGTACTCGGACAGACCACAAAAAGATACAAAGCTATCGTTTCTTACTTCACCATGTTAAGCTACTTACCTTAAATTTTAGATGGTTGCAAAATACTAATGTATGAAAATGGTCATCCAACAAAATTAACGCTGTTTCCTTACACTCTGCGACTGAACACCAGAATGAAAACTAATTGTGTCTTAAATACTGATAAGGTTGCTTGGTCTGTTGTATGTATTGTTGGGCACTTTGTAAATACTACCGACCGCAGCAACAATCGGTGAGCTGTGAGCATTCCATGATATGCTTCATTACTCATACTCACATACGAGTTTACACAAACCAAGGAATATATGACGATATGTGGTTTTACTATGCATCACATACGAGGTATCACAATAACTTTGAACAGAGCTTGACATACGAGAAATCACATATTTCAATTTTTTTGCATGAACAAAATTGTTGTAAGGTATGGGTTGTCAACAAAAAGAAAGAGCTTTCTTTTCTGAACCAATTCGTCGACAAAAACTCATTTTCGTCAAAAGTGTAGGTTACGAGGTGTCACTTCTGCAAGGACGAAAAACTATTAAATATATACGCCAACGTTTTCCTGGGTGTTTCTGAGAAGTATATCTTAAGCTACTTTGTGTTCAGATTTTATAATAAATCCTATTCATGAAACAAATATTCACCTCTTTGTTACATAAGCGAAATTATCATTAATTTCTGAAAGATTAAAGATATTGAAAATACAGCTTGTTCGCATTATGCCCTTGTGTGGTAATAAAAGCAACGATTTGAGTTTAAGAGCAGGTTGTCACAAATCAGTTTTACAAATTCTTGGTGAGCTAACTCGTTACTGTTGTAATAATTATTTCCATAAATATATAAAGTACATGTAAACAAATTTACGTTGCTTATATCCTTCGCACAACAAAGAATTGTTGGAAAGAATATTTTCAACTTGATGCAGAGGAAAAAACCTACATATTGCACAATCAGGTTCCAAGTGCAGGTTTTGCTATATAACGTCCTTCAAGGCATCTAGAACGCCATAAATAAGCTAAGGGGGCAAACACATGGGATATTAAATTCTGTTAATATAGTAACTAAAGTATGAATGATAACCAAATCTATGTTGATTATACATCATATGTTGAGGTTTATATTCCACTTTAATGTTTTTTTTATCCGCGCAATCAAACTTATATAATCCGCTCAGGAAGAATCACTGATTTGTTCTAAGAAGTACAGCATGATACCTTTAATCATTTACTCTTTTTAGTGCGCTTAATTCCACACTATGGCATTCAACAAATATCGGGAACTTCGTTCTAGTGCTAGGTTCAAGTAAGAGCATGTTCAAAGAGACAAAACGTTCTACTTTTAATTGCAGTTGATACTTCTCATTGCAAGGCATAGATCTCACTCATTTTAGTGGTGCTAATAATCTGCAGAGCTATACTAGCGTGAAAATCTAAGGGCACCGTATCACTTTACTTCATTCTGTGAATTCATAGTATCGTATGCTTCGTATTGTAATATAAATTATTCATAACCAACAGGTAATGTATTGCTTTTGATCTATTGCAAACCATTTGTTATCCTGGGATTCTAATGCTTGTAGTAAGGTGAAGTTTTACTTTCTCCGATATATACTTGGAAGTTCTACTTTTATATCATGTCCAAGATATACACCTTAGTAGGTTGTAACTCTTGCACATAAAACAGCCTCGTGACAGGGAAAGTTTTATAGCAGTTGGCAATATTAAAGCTGGAAGTTTCCGAACTCTTCATGTCTGCGTGTTGGCAGATCCGTTAACTCACTTTCCTACCGATTAGGAATTTGCACATCTTTACGAACGTCTAACTTCCTCCCTACTTCAGAAACTGCTTTTCATATTCCAATAACGTAGAACCAGATTTGGTTGCCCTGTCTGATAAAGGATTACGACAAAAGTACGTCCTATGACAGCTTCCCTGTTTTGTACAGTCGAGTGCGATGAAACATGCCGATGCTTTTTGTTTCCAATATGTCATGTTTTTGTTTATTGAGTCTCGGCGGAATCCCTTGTCATCCGTGTTCCACACCAGCTGTGGGTGATCTAATCTCATATTGGTTTGAATTCAAGTGCGAGAAGAATTCATTTGCCTATGAACAAAGGTCCGGCCTGGGGAGCGGCGAAAAGGGAAGAGTACGAATACGAATATAGTTATCTGAGTGACTGGAAGGCAAGCGTCGCCACGATTGTTCGTACTAGCCCTGGGAGAGTCCGTCTTATATTGGAGTATTTGTTTGAAGTAAAACGTTTGGCACTCAAAACTATAACCAATGAACAATAGTTGGATTCATGCTCAAGATCGATGGAAAAAGGACAGTAACACAAATATTTATTAAGTGCAACGGAGCCGGACACAATTTTATGCGTTTGATTGTACAACCAGAGACTGTAGCACATCCTGAAGATTACAACACCGTAGGCTTGCAGAGAAGACAAATGAATGTATAAATGGTCTCTGAACCTCTTGGTAATCTATTTGTTTCGTGACAAAAACTGCCATACATCAGAAATAAAAAGAAAAGAAAGGAACGTAGTTAAATGGTTAGTTCTGACTCCCTTTAATGAGTATTATATTTTATCACTTTGTTTATGTTTGCCTCCACTGATTACATTATAATTAATTTCTTGCATATCAGTTACTACTCACAATTTTACTACCTGAGGTACCAAGTCTCTTTAAATTGGTACCGCAAAATCCAAAAGCTTATTGCCAAAACACAAATTACTTCTCGTTTGATACACAATAAGTTTTCTAAATTGATGCATAAGTGACATCCAAAGTTTTTATTTTTTCTTGATCACCATCAGCGTCATGAATTAAGACTCACAGGGCTCGCTCCGGTCTCATTTTTGACAGTATCTAGCCCATTTTGTGTTCGGTCTACCAACATTTCTTCTACCTTATGGGTTGCAGTTCATAGTTAGTTTAGATATGCGGTCATTGTTCATTCCTTTTTGTGTTGTTTCCAATCATTTTAGCTTGTTTCATTTAGTGTGTTGATTTAAAGCTATTTAATTTCCTTTGTATATCTTCACTTCTGTTTTATCTTACCTACCACCATTCCTCTTCTAGGATATTTTGCAGCTAAGGCAACTAAAGCAATTAATGTGTTCTATAATATATCTTCCAGGTTAAGTTTCTTGATAAGTTTGCTATTTTGGATGCGGTACATGTTTTTAAACAAGGTTCTCAAAGAATTTTACACCATAGCTATATAGTTTTCAATTACTGTACTACAAGCATTAAAATTCCTTTTTTCTCTGTGGTGCTGTAATTCAGACTGTTATAAAAATGTAAAGGAATTCAAACACATGATATTCAAGTAGCAAGTGCCCATTTATACGTGCCCTTTTTGAACACATCGTTGTACAATGTAAAACCTGCTGTCTAGCAATCCTTTAAATTTGGTGCTTCGATATCCGGCGAATGTGTTTTTGCGGGAGTGAGAATCTTAGTTAAATGTCTGTGTAGAAAATCGTTACGCCATTTCATATTGCGAAATAATCCAATTTTAAGTGCTGGTTTCCATGTTATTTAGGAATTCTTGAACGTACTCTATAACAGAGGTGCCAAAAAGTGACACCGTCAGTCAATCTCCTCTTTTCCCCTTTCACGCGCTTTGACAATGACGGTGGTAATGGTGGCTGGCATTAGTCAATGCGGTACCACTGTACTTCCTCCAGTTTCGTAAAATAAGAAAGACAGTTCGGGCGTCAACGTGCCGCGTTACAAATTCCAAACGCAATCCTACTAACATTCTTCCCTGCCCTCATGTCTATTACGTCACCTGCGAAGGGTAACTAAGAAAGGGAAGGAGTAGCCACTCTCTTTCTCCTCAATGATACCACTTGAGCTATGCTTGCTTCAAGACCAGGGCGTAACCTTGTAACCCTTCAAGCCTTATTTGAAAACTTAGTATATCATTTAACTTCTTATTTTTATGGACCACTCGTTTAGAAATTAGGCTAAGACTGGAGTTCGAAACAGTGATTATTTCCCCAGGAAACGTAAAGTATCTCCTCTTTAGAGGTTCACGTGATTTACTCAGTATCGCTCATTCCGACCCCTGCCCTGATAGCATCATCACTTCTGGCTACCAAAATAATGTTAATTAAAATATAATGCAGTTTTAAAGGATTGGGATGCGTGATGAAACCTTTTTCCGCTTTTGAAATGTGCTCAACATCGCTATTCCTTTTACTTTTCATTTATGAATACTTGAAGAAACACCCGATTGTAATCGTCTTAAGTTTGGAATTTCACAAGTAATTACAAGCAAATTGATGCAACAAGTTTTGAGAGTTCTCGCTGTTTAAGACAATGCCTCCTTGTGCTCAGCGGAGCGAGGAAAAGCTTTTACGGTTTGTTTGTAGCACTCTTGATATCAGCAGTAACTTCCAGTGACTCATGAACGGGAAATCCTGGAATGTAAGGATATGATCCCGCCCCAGATGCTCGTAGGAATGAGTCACTGGTATAACTCCAGGACTGCGGTGTTATTGCCTTTATTTGCCATTTGCATCAACTTATCTTAAGTGGAATGTTAGTACCGAAATGACAGTACAGTCAGTCATTGCTCTGTCCTCGTAGATGTGGATATCAAGTAGGCAATATCCAAAGCAGTTGAACTTTATAACCTACTCAGGGAATTGCAGATATCTCCATTTTAACGTTCGCAATCTCTGAGAGAAGAAAAGTGATTTCACTCGGTGGTGGTCTTCTGACATGATGCGTTGCGCAATACTGATTTACATAAGATAATCATTTCTCCGCAACACAGTGAAAAGGTAATGACACTTCTTATTTATTGTTATTATTAATGTTATTGTTGTTATTGTTTTTATTATTATTCTCATCATTATCATTACTATTATTGTCATCATCTTTTTATTACTATCTCCATTATGACCATTACTACCATTATCATTAAGGTGGCGTTAACTTGCATCACACATGAAATTTGTGATTTTCTTTTTTTAATTTGTGAATAAGGTAACCAATGTATTGATAAATCGTGTAAAAGTTGCTTTATCTTGATATCTTCATTATATTTTTATTTATAGCCTGTTCAATTTTACATTTCTAAAGTGTGTGCGGTGATTTAAACGCCACTTTACTATGCACTTCAGTATTATCATTTTTCTGCATGAAGCAGGTTTCAAATTTTCCACCTGGAGTACTACAAAGTTCAATATTTACATGCTAGATGGCGTAATGTGGCAATTGAACATCTAGAATGTGTAGGCCATGTTCAAAACAAAATGGTTAGTTTTAGAGCTACAGTGGAGAAACTGCTTCAAATATACCAAATTATTTATACTCAGTTTCCCGCTAATTACACTTTTCTTTACAAAATGTGCCTTTTCTCAGGAACCATTGCATAGAATTCCATTTTTGTGGTTGTTATTCAATATATGATTTTGAAACTGATCCTAAAACTTCATTCTGCTAAAAGTTGTATGTAAAAATGCATAACTTAGAATTTACATTAATGAAAAATGAAACATTGATTAAAAATAATTTAAGCACTAGCTGTAAATATTATAGGTTCACATTATTAAACATATATATGCAGTAGTTCATATAAATTTTGCTGTTATTTTGAGTTTCCGTTACACAGTAAATTATCTTTATCTTCTTGTTTATTGTTACTGAATGAAACACCTTGTAAAATGACTTCCATTACGTGTATAACATTGAAATTTACACACTACTTATATATATGATAACAATAAGCGCAGAAAATGTCAAATAAATTGGATATGGCTACTCAGAGATATGATTTTTTTCCATCAACGGAGGAAAAAATACACTTTGCAAGTTAACGCCACCTTAACATTATCGACATCATCGTCGTTATCATTATAATTACACCCATCATCGTCATCGTCATCGTCATCGTCATCATCATCGTCATCATCATCAATATCATCAATATCATAATTTTATCATAACTCCTTGTTTTGTGTGCGTATCAATACAAACAAGGTAGCGTTCCTAAAAGGTCAAGTAGTGGCCTTGGCTGCGGCTGGAGGACGCAGCGGCCGGGCGATGAGGTTAATCTCTGCATAGAGAAGACGCCCTAGGGGGATTATAAATACAAACAGAAAACGATTTAAAGAGAAGTCACGGACGATGATGTTGACAGAAGTAGCGTTTTGCGAATTTTGGGATGCCGAGTAGGGACCTTTTCTACACCTTCTTCTGCTCATAAGAGAGAGGATTTGTCTTCTGAGGTTAAGAGAAAACAGAGGAAAATGCTTCTCCAGGGATCTCATCCAAAATGGGTCTCATAGACTCGGACGCAATAAGGTAACCCCCATAGTAAGGTGAAGATTATCTAAAATGTGTAAATTTAAGGTTTCCCATACACGAATAGCTGGTTCTCTTAAATTAAAGGCGTTGAGAACATCATTAAGCTTCGGTATGTTCAAGCAATTACAGTAAAACAATTTTAACAATCAAATACGATATCTTTGCAGTTATTGAAAATCATCTTATCTGCTACACTCGCACAAGCTTTATAGCTACAACAAATTTACATCCGTGCCTTATTTTTTCTACATGCTTATATATTAGCAGTCATTTAAAACTAATTCTTCTATATAGAATTAGCAAAATGCGTATGTTTTTCCCGAGTTACTTCAAAATAAGCAAAAATTGCTTAGACAGATACAGCATCCGAGACAGAAAACGCAAATGTTGCGTCAGAAAAATTGAAAAATTAATTCAATTGGTTGTAACGACCCTTTGCAAAGGAAAAGAGAAAATAAGAACCGCAAACTTGTCCCATTAGATGAAAAGTATTTGATAAACTATATATGCATAGCATAGAATTTCTAAAACTGTAAACGCTAACAAATCATTTCACAAAGTTTAGATTTTAATGAGCTCTAGATTTTCCTTTGAGATCTAAATGTTCCATTGATCAGCTTTCGTCTGTCTCCTATGAATAACAAGTTCGTATTTCCAGAAAATTAAATCATTGAGTGCTTAAAAAGGGAGGATGCTTGAGCCGGGCCATAGCACAATATAACTACCAATTGAACATTGCCAGGGACTAAGAAATATACTAAGGGGACAGACGGTGACATGAATACATAAGTCAGGGCCGCAGCGTCAAAGGATGTGGGAGATGTATTACATACCCTGTAATTTTCCTCAAATAGATTGATAAATTGGTCTTCAGTATTATTTTGGGTGATACTCATTTTAATAGCATTAAAAACCAGGCTTTCCTAAACATAATGATTTGAATTCGCGCCACTCTGCAGCAGAATGTTCCGGTAAAAAAAAAAAAAAACCTTAGGTCCACGGCATCTGTCATCAGCTGCAAGAATGGTGTTGTGCGCCTGACCCAAGGTATGTACCGACGAAGACTACATCTCGCCTTAGGATTCTTGCTAACGTTATTGCATTTATAGCCGTGAATAGAAAGTAATTCGCTATATGCGTTGCTTCTTGTGTGCTCTTCAATTGTATAACATTTGAACACGATTTGGGCACTTGGCTACTTACTATTGCAGCAAAATTTAGGTGAAGATTCGTGCGGATTCCCGGCGAAGGTATGCAAAACAGGCAGTTACATACATTACGTCACAACGTGAATCACAAAATACAGCGTAAACAAAACCTTGTTTCCGTGTCATTGAAAATAAAAATAAAAATAAACTGCTGTGTGATCGACTAACTCAACGTGAGAAGCTCCCAAACTTCTCTAAAAAGCAATGTGTAATTAAAGTAGATCCTCCAAAATACCGCACTCCGTATTACGGCGAACATAAAAAAAAATGCAGAAGGCATTTCAACATCAAAATTTATGAAAACGGGTCCTGGCTGTATCATAATACTTTAAACAAATTTTGATCTTTTCTCAAAAGAAAAGTGAGTTTCAAATTTCAGCAGTTCTGAAGATTTAAATAATATTTAGAAGACACAATAAAAGACAACCATTCTGGTAACCACATAATGTGTGAAAAAAAGCTAAAAATGTTTGAAATAAGTCCGAGAATTGGATTTTTAGTGAATAATCAGTAGAAGCTCCCAGTTGAACAGCACAACAATGAAGTCTCTAAATGGTGCCGCACCTAAGATAACTTGGGAAACGGCAGCAATTTGCTACTGTCTAGCCGTAATTAGTCAGTAAGTTCGCACATAGTTCTTTATCATTTCACCCAAAAAAATCATACAAAAGGGCTGTCTGAAAAGAGAAGCAAAAGTACATAAAGGCAATATGGGTCCCTTTATCGACAGAGAGGGGGGAGTTATCCACAAAGTGACGGGGCCTTATTTCACGACGTCACGCCCTCTAGCTCTTCGCCTATGACAAGTAAATCGTTTGAAAAGAAAGCAGCACTGCCCCGGGAGTATTGTCTTGCGCATTTTGAATTTAGAGCTGTTGGCAACCCTCTCTCATGTTTATTTATTCCAGTTCCCTCGCAGCTCTGTGCTCGCAATAATTTTATGGTATGTATTTTACATGATAATCTTTGTTTTCTGTTAATAGAATGCACGCAGCGGTTCCTGTATAAAGGGAATTGGGAACTCTTCTATCCAATATTTGCTCTCGAAATGATGCGCTGGTGTCTGTTAAAATAACAAAGTTCAGTGGGAACACTTGGGGTCATGATCGCTGTTAAAGAGCAACCAACCAGTTTCGCTGACACTCGACAAGAAGTGCACATTGTTTAAAATGTTACCGTTTTGTATGCTCTTAAAACAACCAAATAACACAAGCTTAGAAAACAAAAATTATAATCTCTCAAATCTATTAAGTTTAAATGTTTCAGCTTCGTAATTTCAAAACATATAAAATTCCAGTATATATTTCCCTTACTTCTATGAAATTGTTCCAAATGTTGAAAGTTCGAAAGTTGAAATGTAAAAGCGAACTACCTTGGTATCTACTTAATGAAACTGATGAATGAAATGCGGTGAAATTGACTAGAACAACTGACTCTCCGATTTTGTCACGAAGTATACACATGTGTAAATAGGCGAAGAAATTTATAAAATGAAAGAATATCATAGATGGCACTATAGTATTGTTTTTTTTTTTTTTCTAAAAGTATTTAAATATCAAAACTTTAATTTGATTTTTTATATTGAAACATGTGCAGCATTGACAGGTAAGTATATAATTAAATGTGTACATTGTATTTCTGTATATGTAGAGTATCAAACAAAGTGTATATTTTAATACATTCATTAAAAGATTTTACCACATGTACTTTTAAGCTTACTGAAACAGAATCTCTGCACAGCGTTGCAGGATGTTTCATGCCTTTATGCATATATTGATACTTAATTATCAACTTTGTAACACAGTCAGAAGTACTGTCTACCATAAACTTATTATGGTTCTGTCTTCATTTGGCTATCACTGACTATTTCTCAGAAAATGGGGATTTTAATGCTTAATGTCTAAATATGGCAATTCAAAAATAACGTTTATGAAAATACTGTGAGCAATAGGTGTTGAAAGCTATATTTACAATATATGGGATAAGTATAATACCGTGAAATATACCGGGTGTAATTGAAACAAGGTCATGTCTTTTAAACCCATGACGTAAAATTCCATTCTGTGCAAGCTCTATTAATGCTACCTTCATTCCTCCATTCATTATTTTAAGATCAATACTTCTTGAGAAAACGTGTTCACGGATCCATAAAAGTAGTCCATATAGAAAGTGAAAAATTACATTGGTAATAAAATCTATACTCCCGTCGTCTTCGTGCTCCACCTTCCTACATGTAACTTTCCTGTTGGATAATTCCTATACATTATATCAGCGGTGCTCAACTGCAGGCAGGTAAGGGGAGGTGGAAATCAGCTCCTTCCATTCGCTGGGACAGAATGACGCATTTACCTGTGGTTACTGAGTTCCAGTGGTGGCACATTCCTACGTACAGGAAATCAAAGGCGTACACATTTATATTCTACTCCAGATATACCCACGATGTTTCTGAGGATTACTTTTTTGGCAATATTTACGTTTCAGGAGATCTTCAATATTTGGTGCAAAAGATGAAGTGCACAGTTTCAAAAGACTAGCAAGGTGAGTGTCACTTACCTTGCTGCGACAATCGCTTATGTAATTCATTTTTGAAAATGTTTGCTGGCAGATTTAAGTGGAGCCAAAGACTGCCATTAAACTAGATGCAAACAAACGTAATCTCGGATACTCACATCAGGTCAGTAATAATTCAATAATTCTCACCCTTCTTTACTCAGAATATGTTGGGTAGTGGAATTCTGCCATGTTTAAGATTTTGTAGCTCTGGGAAGCCTCACTACATGAAAATTTCAAGAGTTCAAAATAATTGAATTATGGTTTCAAATATTTTAAGTCTTCAAATTATGAAGAGAATGTGTCATACAACTGCTTCAGAAGTTCGTTTTGTTTTTCCAGGAGAATAACATTTATCGTGAACACGAAACGTAACCAAGGGAAATAGTGTAAATTTGCAACTACCAATCAAGCACTTAACTTCATCGTCTTCATCTCGTAAACAAAAATATTCGTTCTCCCATTGAATTGTATATACTACTATATATGCAGGGTGGAAGTGAAATGATCAGTCACCTATAATAGTGAATCTCTCATGTTGTGAATAACAAGGAATTCTGATACAAAAACGTTGAAAAGTTTATAGTTTTCTAGAAAAAAATATTTTTATAAAAAAAATTTATCATCAGCTGGCTGAATTATTATTGATAGAAGGTTCTTGATTTATGGCTATATTCATAGAACATTGAATTAACTACAGCTTTTTCCTTTGGCGTATTTCAATAGATTCAACGGATTTTGTGTAAATTAAATTTAAAAGAACCCACAATTTGTTGCCTTTTTGTTGCTATCTGTTTACACCTATCGGAGTGTAATTAATTAAGAGAAATTATTATCTCTCATGCACTGTTTTACTTAGTCTTTTTTCAAGCAAGTCATAGGAAAGTTCGTGGGTGGGGTTGGGGGGTCAAGTGTTGGGTAAATCCATGAACCTTACGGAGGAAGAACCAATATTGCAATTTAGGGGAACCGACTGCCTGTTTTGCACCAAACTGTACGTTAGTTTCATGTTGTCATTAGTAAGTGAAACACATCCTTCACAAAAAGGTGTTAGGTAGGCTGTCAACTATTTAAGTTTAGAAACTATCATATGACATTGGACTTTTTGTATTTTAAGTAACCCTTACATGACGTATTCATAAAGGAAACAACCTTTATATTTTATGAATTACCTAATTATCACTTTAGTTTGCTCGTGGTTGTAACATTTTAGATGAATAAACCTGGAAACGTCGGTAATGTTAAGCAGAAGTGTTGTATACGATTCATGAAACAATATGATCAGTTACATGCTAAAGGATTAAGAGGGTATCCGTAAATATTTGGGATGATCGTTTCTCGTTCAGTTAATATTAGGATCATTCATATTTTAAGAAGCGAAGAAGTTGAAACCCGGACAGTAATTGATTTTTCAAATTCATACTCTAATATCTCGGTACTGCTTCATCCGTAAACGTGTTCTAGATTATGAAATAGTTCGTGTGCATTTAATTGACCTGCTAGGGCACGATTAGGATGAATACTTAGAACTATTTATATACTCCTAAATGTTCCAGAATTAATAAACAGGATACACTTAAAATTTCGAAGCTACCTTCATTTAGCCTAAAGTCTTCACTAAATGAAGTTCCAGAATAATTTAGTACATGCCTAGCATGAGGTAAATCATATTCTCAGTTTTCCAGCAACAGAAAATATGCTTATTTTGCTAGATTATTTTCAAAGCAATGCAGATAACATTTAGCCGGCTTCCTGCCTTTGGAATTAACGGTATTCATGTTTCTGTATTTATTTCAGTATTGCAAAGAAAGATAAAAGATAAATCTCGCAGAGAAGGATGCTATAAAAGCAGTCTCAAAGGCATCTTGATTACGAAGAATAAAACTGAGCATGCCTGTATAATTTCTATTAACAAATATTTAGATATTAATTTAACTCCTTTACATCGTTTCTTTCAACACAGTTACGCCTCATTTTGTTTTTCACTAAATTACTTCCATGAATCGTGATAGACGACCATTCAGCTTCCAAACTGACCCAAAATAGCTTCTTTGATGTCAAAGTATACGCTTTAAAAGGGAAAATCCACCTACAGGCTGTTGTCTTACAACATGGAATAACATTATTCAGGAAAATGCTTTTATGCAGTTGAATATAGCAATGTAAATCCGTCACATATAAGCTTAAAATCCCAATCCAACTTTGACTGAATCAACAAGTCTCTAATAAAGCTGTGCAATCAAATTAAGAAGAAAATGCTAACTTCTTCTAGGATGACAGTGTTCTTACTATGTACTGATTTACAAATACGTGATTAATTGGTCGATAAGGATTTACATGAACTAGAACTGGAATTATAAATTTAAAAGCCTTAAGACGTCACAAGGATTTAGTAAATTGCCGAATATATAGAGAAACAAACACAATTTTGCATTGCTTACCACACTGTAGTCAATGTTTATGCAAGAACAGGCCTGGCAACGGAAATGGAGTATTTTAGATGAGGAGAAACACATATAAAACATTTAGGGAACTATTTAGATAAATAGGCAGGTAGACGGTGACGCAATCTTAAGGGCTAGATAAGTATGAAAAGGATAGAATAAGGGAGTACAAATTATGTTCACCAACACCTGGAGTTACATGTATTGGATCCAATAAGTAAAGTCAAATATCTTTAGAGAAGAGATACATAAGGATATAAGTAAGATTAGCTCAGTTTAGATTATACTTTGTAATAGATTGTATGGAATAGCAAGTTCTCTGGTGGACGAAGCGGCGCTGGGGCGGGTTTCCCCCGCCATTTCATTCCACCGGTGCTCCATGTATCATGTCACCGCCTGCGCTGCCGTAGTAATAAAAGTGGGCGCTAAATACGTTGCGTTCGACTTTCCTGACCTCTGGGGTTTTTTCGGGGTTTGCCCGGGTCGCTAAGCAAAGGCTGGGAAGGTTAATTACATCCTCCGAATCTTCCGTCACTCTATTTCACCTCACGTCTCATTTCACTTCGTCGTTCACCTGCTTGGTTATTTAACGGTTGTAAGTGTCGGCGGAAGTCTCAGCGTTGACTGTCAGGGAAAAAGGATGTTCTCTGTAAAATTCCGTCCCCCGGTGGGTCGGTCTAAGGTTTTCGGACTCCCTCAGTGGGAGCTACAAGCCTGCAGGGGGAGAGTAGCCCATTGTACTACACGCCACCGGGGAGCTTCAAAGTAGAGCTCGTAGGGCCCTTGCCCTTACTCTGGCATGATTTCTTATTCTGCCACTCTCTGTGTCCTCTCAGCTCACCCGTCCCTCGTGGGGGTAACCGGTATAGATACATACAAAGGTCTCCTGAATTTCGAGGTGCTAAGTCCCTCTCCCCCTCCCCGCACATGGTCACACACCATCCATACAGCCATCTATATATTTGTTCAGTGTCTTAGTAGCTGAGACCTTAGAGAGTTTCTTCGAAACATTTTCTTTTCTGTAGTGCCTCATTTGGAATGTTCTGCTACATAATAACTTCGCCTTATCTGTTTCCATTTTCCTTCCTAATGAGATTAACCGGCACACTTAAACTTATCCTATACTTTATTTTCTACACTACTCAAAAGAAGGGGGGCCTTGCTGCGTAGTTATCCGCAAGAATCTATGCGATAACATGACCAGGTTACTCAGAAACAGAATTACAAATCCATGCAAGCATCTGTGAAACGATGTATTTGTATTACTCTAGAATGTGGATATAGAAATAAGTTGAGAATAATTCATTAATCAAGAAAAATATTAACATCGTTCCACAGATGCTTACAATGACCCTGTGCACTTCAGTGAGTGAATCTCTAAGGCTAATGGAGGTGCTGTTCATTATTTTTTTACTTTACCATTTGGATACAATTAATAAAGGTAAGAAACAAGCAGCAAATACAACTTTGGAATCTCAAGGACTGAAATTCCAATTATTCATCCGAAGAGGAAGGAAAAATGACATTTTAACCCTGGTGGGCAGCGTGAGATGGCAGTACAACTGCGGCAGCAAAACCCAAGGTATACACATATCTATTGCAAAAGTTTCAGTTTGGTGTTGGAAGGCGGTTTCCATGCGAACCAATGTATTAAACATAATTCCGAAGGAATTGTTTCAGAGGATTAGAGTGAGAGAGAGTTATTAGTTCTTAAGTCAACAGTGAAATCTAAATCCGCTGGCTTGCCTTTTCAGGGTCGGGTCATCCGTTATGGACTAATTAGTGGGGGTGGGGGAGGCGCCCGTCATGTGGCCCCGCTGGTGTTTACAGTGCTCCTCGTGGTGATTTAATGCATGTGGCCCGTTTTTGTTTTTCACTGCGGTGTTAGCCATTCCGCTAGCCTTGCGTTAATAGCATTTTATGCGCGCCTTTTTTCGCAGCGGGGCTTCCCTTCTGACGATAGCAAGAAATATGTTGTTTCCATGCTGTGAAATACGTACACTTCAGGGTGCCATTACCAATTTATTTTCGTGCTTGGAGAGGAAAAATTATTGTTCGAGATAAAATGGGAAATAAAGAGAAGGTGTATGTGATGTTAGAAGTATTAATTAACAGAAACGTTTATTCAAAAAGAAGCAGACTCACTTTTCACTAGCATGTTTATGTATAAATGTAGGTGCATGTAAATACCATATATGGTAATATAATTATCTAACTCAACATTTAAAAATTTATGCAGAAGTCGTTTCAATAATGTTAGACCGAGAATAAGCTAATTTTAATGCACCATGAATAAATCATATTTCACAAACAATGCAGTTGGTTCCTCATAACAAAACAGGACCCAAATTCCATACAAACATCTTTCCAAATTCCCTTTGTTTTTGAGCCAATCAAAGTTATACCTCCTCTGAGAAACGCATACAAATTATTAAAATTATCTTTACATCCTCTACTTTTTCTTGGAGTGGTGTTTAAGCCTGATCTTAGTACATATGGCACCATGGGCAGTGGGCACTAATGATAAGGCATAGGAATTCTCAAGCAGTTGGCTTCGATCAAACCGTCGGTCTGGGTAGCTCAGTTGGTTAGATGCTGGGCTACTGATTCCAAGATCGCGGGTTCAAATCCGGCCCAGAACGATGGTTTTTAAGTGTGCTTAAAAACGACAGCTCCATGTCAGCAAATTTAGTGATATGCAAAAGAACTCCTCCGGAACAAAATACTGGCACACCGCCGATGCTGGTATGCTCCTGGCAATTGATAGTGTCGTTAAACAACAAAATAATTTTAATTCCTTTTTCAATCAAATCATACATATTGTCATTGACTTAGGCGAATGTCTTTGTCCTTGAGCATGCAAACGTGCGTGGAGCGAGGGATCTTCTTGGAAAGATGGAAATAGAGTAACACTAGGAGTTCAAAATTATTGTTTACAATGCAGTTGAACTATAAGCAGTGCCAGTGTTGCCACAATATTATATCGTATGGATTCCTGAGTCTCCAATAAACATAATTCATTACTGATGTTATTGAAGTATGATCATAATTGTTCTGTTTAATGTGGTGGTATAATGTATTAGAGATGCCGCTTCATGCAATATTTGCTGTCCCGGGAAAGAAAGAATAGATTACCTTTGTAGCAGGGTGTTAAGCATCAGAGCGAGAGGAAAATACAATAGAACGCTATCTAGGTTCACTTGTCAACCACAAGTTCATAGCTAAACTCCTGTGTCAAATACAGTAGACGTATACAACAGCGACCATGAGTCACTAATGGCAGGTAAAATGCGGTCTCGTGATTGGTCTGCACATGCCCACAGACTGAACAAGGGATGGGGTGGTTTGTTGTCTACGACGTTACAGCATACATTCCGGTAACAATTCAACTTAATTTCCTTTCATCCTGGGTCTAGTGCTTAGAACATTCCCATGTCTTCTGATACGTACTTGGACTGAGGAAAACTTGGAGAAATCCTCACTCGGAGAGGACATTTGAACCGCAGACCGTCGCTCACGGCTCCGTGTATTAACAACTTCAGGTAAGCGTGTCCGTACTTGCTCACGAGAACATGACTGTTTCACCCTTCCAAATACTCCCAAATGCCTTTTTGTGCACCTCCACAACACCTTTATGAAGCGTCTCTGTAAAAGGAATGTTTGCTGCATGAATAAAAATATTTCGTTCATTTTCCGTGAATGGAGGCCTAGGAGACCCGGGTCGTTAAGAAATAGGCTGGAATGATGGTGCTGTTACCACATTTACATGCAAGTAGCCTATACTTGTTATGTACCACAGGAATAGTTGTTGCGTTGGCCGCTAGTAAACAAGAATCCAACGACTGAAGTTTGTAACCAATCATATATCAATGTGTTGCCCTGGAGACCTGTATGCAGTTGTCGTTTGTGCACATTTGTGGTTGTCTTCAACGCTTAACTTATATGGCAGTGAGTTTACTAAAAAGTAATCCCTGACATGATTTTATTTTGTGAGCAGAGAGATATTACTTTCATGTACGGGCGCTCGAATGGTAATGGACTTGGGGCAGTGCGGTTATATCAGATGGGATTCCTAAAGCAAAGCCAGCCGAGTCATTCAAACCTTGCTGCTTTTTATGATCGCATTGCTGAGACAGGATCCATACCACCACAAAACCATGAATATAGGAAGACCAAGAGTCACTCCTATGCTAGACCAGGAAGAATTCTTTTACAGCAGGCATGGATACGAGAGAAGAGGTAGCGATTGCACTTGCCTTACTCGCCCCACATTCTCTTGCCAAGTAACAAAGGTTGTTTTGATACAAGCGCAGTGGTGACTTCCTTCCATCTGCGCAGTAGTAACAATTTCTATGCTGCTAACTATTTTTTCATATAAGTTTGGGGTGCAATAATTATTACAACCAGCTACTATAGGCAAATTGCATGATCTTCAACTTTATAACCTTCTCATATCTTATGCACGTAGTATTCTTACGCTGCCTTATGATTAACATACTAAATCGTTTCTCTTTCCCAATAAACACAGCAGTAAAATTCCATTCTTATTTAGCTTTTAAATTTTTAAAGCTATTTGATCAAGATAAATTGTTTGGTTTAAAACTCAATATTGTGTTCAAACTGCGACGTTGTTTGTTTGAATTTAAGGCGCCTATATTATTTATTCATTCATTTATTTACTTATTTACTTACTCATTTACTTGTTTACTTATTCACTTATTTATTTATTTTACTGTTAAATGAATAGTTCTCTTCTCGTCCTTGGCTCCTCCTGTTTTTGCCCCGACTGTTTTTGAAACTGCTTAAGTAGGTCGTGGAAGAAATAAGTTGTTACCGGAGAGTGGATTGAATGAAGTATTAATAAATGAAATTAAGCGGGAAGCAATTAATTGTACTTTTATTACTGTGTTCAGCAGCTAAAACTTGAATACCCTGTACATTGTAAATATAAACCGACTTTAAATAAATATGGCAAATGATTCGGTATCCTGAGCCTCACCTCACCGTAACCAAGAACGTATATAGTCGAATAAACATAAGATGATATGACGTAAGTGAATCTTGGATAGAATTTAGCCTAACACCGAGAAAGAATTGAAATCAGTCTTCCAGTTCAAATTTTACCTAATGCCGAAATTTATCTTGTCGCGTACAATCTTTCTTTCCTGTTCGTACCTTGTCTTGTAGCACTGAAACTTTCACTCTATCACTTGAAGATACTTTACGTGGTGTTCTCTGTAGGGTTGTAGCCACACTGCCCTGCTAAAACTATTTCAAACCTCCCTACTCTAGCTTGCAAAAATATTAAATTTTTTATTGGTTGCCTAAAATGCGATATATTTTAAATTTAGTTGTTTCGGGATTTATCATTGGATAGGCGTGCGAAACTGATGGCTCCCTTCTTGAGATATACCTGTCAATCTAACAGACGCTCTGCCAACCATTACCTGCGCCACCCAGAATGGCAGCTCGTTCAGGTTCGCGTTCTGGAACGCGTGCGGTTTGGCCGGAAGGGAGAACGAGCTCCACCACTTTGCTGGCGAGCATACACTTGACCTCATCCTGGTTTCAGAGACGCATCTCCACCAGAACCTCACATCCCGACTCCAGGGCTATCACTGTCTCCGATCTGACCGCGTCGGCCGCCGTGGGGGTGGCACAGCGATCTTCGTGAAGAACAGTGTGGTCCAAAAACCCATCCAGCTACCTCCACTTCAAACCCTTGAGGCCACGGCTACTTGTATCCGCCTCGGCGGTATTGAGGTCCTGATGGTGTCTGCATACCACCCACCCCAGAGGCAGTTCGTTGCTAACGACTACCTCTCCATCCTCGCCCTACACCCACATGTCATTCTGGCCGGGGACCTAAATGCCAAGCATCCGCGTTGGCATTGCGGCCCCCGCGCGGACAGAAGAGGCAACGACATAGTCCACATGGTTGACGCGGACCCTCAGCTTAGAGTTGAGGGCCCCTGGCAACCCACCCATTACCCGCGAGGTCTGGGACGGCCATCCGTCATAGACTTTGCGATCATCAAACACTTTCCATACCATGTATCACTCACATCCATCAACGCACTTCATTCCGTCCACAACCCAGTGTTGGCTACCACCAACACCCGGGTCGCCAGCCAAGAGGTCCCGGTTCAACACCGGAACGTCGACTGGGACTGTGTCAAGAGTTGCCTGAATGGCTCCACCCCAGTCAACCCCAACATTACCAACATACCAACCCTCGAGGCGGCGGTCACTTCCTTCACCTCTGTGGTGAAGCGAACGGTCCACAACCTCACTGTCCACACCCCAGCTCCTCTTCACCCCGATATCTTCCCCCTAGAGCTACTTTTGCTCATCCGCCGCTCTTGGGCGGCTCGCAGACTCTGTCAGAGGCACCGCACACCGCACAACCTAGCGCTTCTCAGGCGTTTACGCCACGAGGTGCGTCTCCGACTGCGCGAGCACAAAGTGCGCGCGTGGGAGGACACGATGTCTCGTCTGAACCTGGGTGACGGCGACGTGTGGCGGATTGCCAGACGACTTAGAAACCGAGGTGGGTCCCACACCTCCCCAATCCATGGCACCCAAGGCCTGGCCTACGAACCCCAAGCCAAAGCAAATGCGTTTGCTGAATACCTGGAGAGGACCATGCGGCCGAGAGATGACCCGCAGGACCTAGACTTCTCCGACCGTGTCCGTAGGGAGGTACGTCGATATTTCCGACGCCCTCTTGAAGACGCGGATCGGCTCCCTATCGTCAAACCCAGTGAAGTCCAGGGCGTACTCCGACGCCTCAACCACAAAAAGGCCGCGGGGCCTGACGGGATAACACCTGTCATGCTCCGCCACCTTCCCTTCAAGGCCGTGCTCTACCTGACTAAGGTCTTCAATATGTGTCTCGCCCTCAGCCACTTCCCACGTGAGTGGAAAGAGGCCCGGGTGATTTGCATACTGAAGCCAGGGAAAGACCCGGTTCATCCTGCCAACTACCGATCCATTAGCCTCCTACCCGTACTCTCGAAGGTATTCGAGAGGCTAATACTCGTCCGCTTGTCCCCAACCTTAGGGGACATTCAAGCCATCCCACCTCATCAGTTTGGGTTCCGGCCCGGCTACTCAACACCCCAGCAGCTACTGCGCGTAGTGGAGGCTGCCGCCCTGGGATACCAGGACAAGGCCTACACCGCCGCGTTCTCGCTGGACGTTGAGAAGGCCTTCTCTACGACCTGACATGCCGGTCTCCTCCGGAAACTCATCCAACTGGAGCTACCTACTAGACTCATACACCTAATACACTCATTCCTTAAACACAGATCCTTTGTGGTCTCAGTGGCGGGGAATAAATCCACACGCAGGCCAATCCGAGGCGGAGTCCCCGAAGGTTCTGTTCTATCCCCCACGCTCTTCAGCGTCTACGTGGCCGACCTACCTATCGAGCAGACAAACAGACACGCTAACAGAGCCTTCCTCCCAATACAGCGACACCTCCGCCTCATCCAAGAGTGGTGCAGGCGTTGGCGATTGTCCATTAACCCGGAGAAAAGCCGCGCCATACTTTTTACTAAGCGCCGATTCCCCGCCAATCTCCCCACATTCACCTATCTGCGAAGAAGGATTGAATGGGTAAACTCCATCTCCTACCTGGGAGTGAAGCTCGATAAGGGCCTTACTTTTCGGGAATACATCAACGACCTGTCAGCGCGGGCCGGCGGGGCAACTGCCTCACTATACCCAATGCTGCGGTCGGGGATGCCAATTCCCCTGAAGCTACGCCTTTTTCGGGCTCTCATAATCCCACTCCTCCTATACGCCTGTGAAATCTGGGGCATGGCCGCAGATTCCCATCTCCTGCGTCTGCAGCGCATACAGAATAGAGGCCTTCGGATAATCTATTCTGTATGCCGCAGATTCCCTTCGAGACTACTGCACGAAGCCTCGTCTCTTCCGTACGTGGAGGACGAAATCAGGCGCCGGGCAAATAAATTGTACGACCAGATTCCACAATACAGGAGTGCCCTGGTTAGGTCTCTTGGGGACTATGACCCCACTGAACGCACGCGTGTGGGACACCGGGTTCCCCGCATGGCTTGCGGGCATCCCCGGTAACGAAGGAGACACCCCTCCAACAGCGAAAGCTGAATACCTTGACAGTCCTCCAAGAAAGCTTGGATTCTAAATTCTAAATTTCACGAACCTCCACATTGGACCCCTACACCAGCAGTGCCCAACGGAAGTTGCAAACTCAATAAGCAGCCGCTGAGGAGCAAAATTTTGCTGCCTCCTTACAACCTACTACCTCAATCTTCACCCGCCATCCTGCAAAACCCCACATCCCGTCATAAAGTGGTTAAGGCCTTAAAAGGGCAGGTACACGCATGACACACCTCGGGCTGTTTTAAGCCTGCCAGCATGTCGTCGCCGTCGTCGCTCTGCCAATGATTTACGGTGTTTTATGACTTTTGCAGAAGAATGGGTCTACAAAGAAGGTGCTATACCTATAGTTTTATTACTCCCGGCGTCAGTAAGTCGCTGCCTGTTCTGCCGTCCTTACATTCTGGTGAAATGAAGAATTCTTGTAGATACTATATGAAACTTATTGGTTAGATACATAGTTAAACTGTAAATATCTTATTACTCACACGGGATACCGTGTCAAAACTTTGAAACACAATGTACAATATAGCTTATATTACATAAAATAATAGGAAACTAAACCCTTAAGAAGTATAATCTGTAGGGACATGAATGACATGACATAGTTAGATGCTGCTGCAGTTGGGAGCATTACTAGAAACGTTAGTCAGTTGTTATGATTATTTTAAAATCAACAACGGAAGAATAACTGTATTTTGAGTGTGGAAAATAGTTATTTATTAAGTTGTTATATATAATAAAGTATAATCAAAATAGGGGGCCAAAAGTCATATCGTCACTTTTATATGTTTACAAATACGAGTATTTAGAATGTACCTTTTGAAATTGTAAATAAATACTTGCAATGTCACCAAAGTTTCCTTTATGATTCTGATCATAGTGGCGTTTGATATTGTAGCCCTTTATATTTCCAAATTGGAATCCGCATATTAAACAGAAAACATTCTTGATTTTGTAATTTACAAAATAATTCTTTCTGCCACTCTTCATGAAGCACACGTCCTGACGAAGCCATACTCGCCACTAAATGAGGCGTGTTGGAGGCAAAGGTAAAGCTGAACAGCAATGAAGAAGAGGGATGGCCGGTGGAGTGAAGAAAGAACGTGTGTCACTAGAGTGGCCCTTTGGAGCCGATTTTGATGATGATGATGATGATGAGGATGATGAGGATGAGGATAGCGGAGTACTTGGTGGAATGATTGGCAGGGGAAACCGCAGAAGGCCGAGTAAAACTATCCAGACGCCTCTTGGTCACCATAAATCGCACATTCTGCCCTCTGGGATCGAACCCGGGCTGCCTTTGTGAGAGGCCATGGCACAGCCATTTCTTTACTAAACTATATTAAATCAACACACCTACATGAGTAGTACTCCGAAAGAATTATGCAGACGGTGCTCTTGGTATTAGCCTCGTTGGAGGCGCCAGTGGGAGTTCTGTGAACAAATATTGGCTGCGCAAACCTTTTTCAAATGTTTTTCTTCGGTCTGACAGCTAGATTAATGCGAGGGTAATGCCATCTTCCTTATATCATTTAACATCACCTCTCGATCATATATTTTCGCCCTGCTGCGGATAATTTTCTACCAATGTTATGTTCACAATTCCTGTTGCAAATATTAAAGGAACAAACAAAGGCAAATCACTTAAACGAAACAGAACAACAAAAACAGCTTAGGAATTAATTTTAAAGCCGGGAATATTTATGGGCTATTCCATGGCCTAGCTGGTTTAGATCATGGTTTCAAAATTAGAATTTTGCCTAGTTAAGAGCGTCCACGGCGGCGCCTACCACCTAGGCAGCCTGGGTTCGATCCCAGGGACCCACATGTGATATTCGTGGTGGACAAAGAAGGTTAGGGTTAGTTTTGTCCGGGTTCCCCAGTTTGTTCCGCCACTCATTACACAAATTGCTCCATCATCACCTTTCCATTCATTGATTTCGCCTGCATTTCATATCTTCTTCCTCAGTATCATACTTCGTGCTTAGCTGACCACCTACTTCCAGGTCTTCATTCCGTCCTGTCCATAGGTTCCTCTGCTCCCCGGCAGGCGTCTGGCCCTAAGGTTTGTAAGTCCTACAGGTGTAACTCCAGCATAAGGAGTAACTCCAACATATAAAAACCATTTAAAGTAGGAATTAGAAACAGTTTCTAAAACATAGCAGTTAATTTCACTGATAAACTAAGACATTACTGACAAAATGCCTTCCTTCCATTAATCACGGGAACAGGTAACTATTGTGTACGACCTTCAACCACATTACGCAGATGAAAATAAAAGAAGCTTTCATTCTGAAGGGAAGCGATGGAGGAAGGTCAAAATGATCGTGTACCCCAGCGATGTACAACGTTAGCGAAAGAGCGCAGGTTAGATTTACCTCCTTCCACTTCAGGCGGACTGTGCCACTCTACAACACTCAGACGGTAATTGTTGCAGAGGCGGGTTGGTTACATGCTTGTTGCGTTTGATTTACGAAAGCACTTCCAAATCTTATGCCATAAATATCTGTTCATTAGCAACTTCTTTTATACTACATACGTGTAAGAAGTCCATCAATATTTGGTGACAAAGTAGAAGTGCATAGCCTTAGAAGATACCCCAAGTAATCGTCACTGTACCCTGTTGCAATACAGACTTTTGATGTAGTTCAATTTGGAGAAACTCTGTTGGCAAATATATGTAGAGCTATACTCACTCTTACACAAACTATCCTTGTAAATCCATATCTTCCTATCTCCTACATTTTAATCGACATAAGTATTTTCAGAAGCTACTTTATTGCTAAGTTTCTTATAGGTGCTTTGGGAATATGGGAATACAGTGGGCTTTAAACAATAGTGACGTGTTTTAAGAGGTGGTTGCTAAACAATTCCTTTCAAATTCCGTTCCTTTGCATGGCCAAGACATAAACAACAAACAAATAACATATTCCTATTTGAGAAAAGTATAATTTTTGGAAAATTCAAGCACATAATAAAGAATATCTCTAAAAGGGTTGAAAGTAAGAAGTAGTATTTGACATAAACTGTGTTTTAACGAGATCCACATATATTTTTATTTTTTATTTAGTAAGCTCTCGTCTGTCCCTTACTGTTCACCATTTATGCAAAAATCATCCAGAATAAGAGGTCTTCTGAGGACATTAGCGGACATTTCAAGGCATGACTAAAAACTAACTGTGAATCTACACGCTACAGCCACTGGCGTGATTCACCCCCCGACTAAAAGAGGAGGAAAGGTAGCTATTACGTAAGCGTCTCCGAAGAGAGAAGGCTGGACATCGTTGGTGTATCCTTTTGTCACCTCTAAAGTACGCGGAAAGGACCCGAATATAAGTATACCTATACGGTATTTTGATTCCATTTTTTCAAACTGTCATTTTTACTTTCTGTATTACATACGATAAGTTGTGGAAGTATTGCACTCCAGCCAAAAATTCGATATCGAGATTTCACCGGAAATAGGTTTTGAGGCCCCCTGAATAGAAAAAGAAAAACATTTTTAGAAAAAGATCCGTGTGTGGGATGGGGGGAGTAGCATAACTCAAAAACGAAAAGTCGGTAAAAAACCAAAGCTGGTATTTAAGCTTAATACCTTTTAAGGATGCGACACGAAGATTTTGAAAATTTTGAGTTTCTCTAAAATGCCTTTAACGAATTTTATTAAAACGCCAATTATTTAAGACATTTTTATCACAAATGAAGTGTGTATTTAGAATTTTCTGGCTATAGCGTATGCAGTCTGTTTACTCTGGATGACTTTTGAATAAGAGATAGATAAAATCTTACCATACAAAAAATGTAGATCTTGCTAAAACACACAATGTATGTTCAAATACTTTTTTTTTTTTTTTTTTTTATTTAACTAGAGTGAACCATTTCGGAAATATTCCTTGTTGTTTGTGTGAGTTTCGGAAAACAAAACATTCGTGAAATGGAAGATCGTGATTCATTTTTTTATATTTTAACCGTGCAAAGGGAATGGAATCTCAAAGCTCTAAATGATTTGACTATCGCTCAAAGCCTACTGTATTCCCATATTCCCCTTGTACCTACAAGAAAATAAGTAATTTTTGAAAGTGTTTTTCTGAACTAACACGAAAAATATAGAAAAACTGGGGTTTGTAAGAATGGTTACTACAACAGTAGAGAAAGTCATGCGAGTCCAGCACATGAGATTTTTTATAAATATTCTTGTAATTTACACGACCAAGCTGTTGAAACCTCAGATCCTATGCAGTATCTTATTGCAAAACAATTATTTAAAAACCTAGTAGTTAAAATGCCTTTAAGTATTTCTACAATCGTTTCCATAGGATGAGACACTATCCGTAGTACATTCCTTGCAAATATACCCCTACTTCAGACTTAAGTCCCTGGATGGGTTGTAGTTGCGCTGTGCCTTCGTGTGTGGATGACGTAACTGAATTCCATTGAGCAGGATAGAACCGGGTGTAGAACCACTGGACCCTTAAAGAAAACATTTCAAACGCAGACCACAGGCGCCATTCGGCCATTCTTTGGAGTAATTCCAGCAAATGCGTCTCTGTCCTACTTAGGTGGCACAGAAACGCCTTAGGGTATCATTGATTAACATAGTACGAGCTTTACTACATACAGATACGTCTTAGATGGATTTTAATTCAGAATAAATCATCTACTACATTTTTGAGGTGTTTCCGATTTAAGCGGTTACATTTTATTCCCCTTTTCCATTGTTGCCGGTCATTCCAAGAGCCATTTTCCATTCCCCTAGCTCCCACAGCCTCAGCAACTCCTCTTCACGTGAGTCGAGCTTATCTTCGTCTTCTCCTTCCTGGTGGTGACTAATTCAAAACCTTTTTGGGCCATTTTATCTCAGGCATTCTAGAATGAATCAACTAGATTTAAATTTTCATGTGATGCACTAAGTGTCACCTCTGGGTGCTTCGCAAAAATTCATATAATTTATATTTCGCCAATCCCCAAGGCTTGTGAGCGACTGAATTACCAAATGAGCGAATGAATAACTGTTATCAGGGAAAGACCAGTCAAAGTTCTCCAACCCTTCTCTGTAAACTTGATTAACATTCTGATAAGCTCTCGGACCTAAAGTGAGGAATACCAGCTTCTGGCAAACGCCTGAGAGAAGATATCGGCCGCACTACTCCTCTACTTTCTTTTGTTGGTGCTTAATTTTGGGGAAAGCCATTACATTAGCTCATTGGTAGATATTGAAATTTGGAACACATTTTGTATCTTACGTCTTTGTCTCTGACCATTTCCTACGGAGATACTTTAGTTTTGTCGAAAACAAACTGGCAACACTGCAGATTGTGTGGGTGGTCACTTTCCCTAGCACAGTACATGAACAAACAGCGTAACGGTGCGTCTTGCAAACAAACTCATTCCCTGACTTATCCTCTGTGTTTATTGTGCAAGTGCAGTCCAATCACAAGTGTTAGCTCCCAAAACATTACACGAAAGCGAAAGCGCCCGACCTGTTTACTTCCATAAAATAGGTCAATTCCCTGACCAACTTCAACACAACGTTGTCGACTCACTGCACGTCTGAAAGAGCAGCTCGGAATGTTCCTTCGCGTCTTTTAAGTGATTAATTATTTCGAAACCCTGTGCGATGTCCCATAATTACTACCGAAGCTATATCAGAAATAAGTTGCTCAACGCATCTTACAAGTAACAAACTGTTATCTTCGTACATTCTTGGGAAATTATCCGTCCTATTTGGATAAAATTATTTTTTCGAAAGCGGCTGATCAAGAACAAAATGCCATTAGACTTTTC
Organism: Tenodera sinensis; assembly: GCA_030765045.1. Taxonomy (NCBI): domain Eukaryota; kingdom Metazoa; phylum Arthropoda; class Insecta; order Mantodea; family Mantidae; genus Tenodera; species Tenodera sinensis. The sequence continues at coordinate 85,241,588 of CM060962.1, forward strand.
TGTTCGTAATGCTTCTATGAAGCACATATTAGAAGGAATGTAATGAATTACCTTCCAATATAATTATATCGTGATAACGAGCGCGGCACACAAAGGGCAGTCGGAGTCATGCTACTTTCTACCACATACCAGGCCTGCGTCGCGTCGATGTGAAGAAGTTTTAACGAGTGTCAGTGATTGTATCATCGGAGTTAGTGTTCGAGAGACAAAGTGAAGAGAGACAGTGAAAGGAGTGAGTCAAACCTACGAGAAGAAAATGGTTGTGAGTTGTAATATCACGAAAGACTGTAGACTGTATTAATGTCAGTAGACGAGAAAGGTTTTTGTGCAAAAGTTAGGAAGAGAAAAAGAAATTGGACTGGAGCTCTTGTCGTTCTGTTACTAATATATAGTCTAAGGTGCATGGGCACTAATGATATAACTGTCGACGGGCCCTTAAACCCAATACACTCAGTCATTGTTAGGTGCACAAAGTAAAATTATATGGGTGCTGCGAATTAAACTTTGCCAAGTATTTGTGTATTACATTCATATTTTCATGACAAAAAATAATCGTTGGAGTACTTGGATAGTATCCCGGCATAGTTTGTATAGCGATAGAATCATTGGAGGTTCACTTTACTAACACACTAAAATAAATTGGTGTAAGCGTTTCTGCAAGTTTTGCTATGATTATTTAACTTACGGCTTAATTATGTTGAGATTTTAAGTTTTTGTAGGTATTACAATGAAAAAAACAAAGGCGTACACGGAAGTAGCCCGATTTGAGCATCTTGAGATCAGTTTTATCATTTGCAACAGTGGTAATGTGATAAGACTGCTTATCAGATTGCCATTGCCAGTATCTTCATTTCTTTAACATAGGCTAATGAAATGATTCACAAAGGAGCTCAGCCCCGAAGTAGGAACCGAACCGAAACTTAGTATGCAAGCTTGTGCCGCATCTAAGAACTTAAGGAAGATAATACTGCTGATGTATAAAATGCCCGCATCTGTTTACATCCTAAAATAAAATTTCTAGCTTCTTTTGTCTTCAGTGTGTGAAGCATAGGAATCCATTAGTGAAATAAGCGGATAGAACTGCCTGGAAGTATATACATTTTGGCTCATTAATGCCATTTATACTATTGGTAACATTTGAAATATAGGTTTAAGCAGATACTAATCAATTCACAATGCAGTTAAATGTTTTGAATTCCAGGGACATTTCTTGGAATCCTAATTTCAGTTGTTAGAATTATGCAATAGAGTTTCTGTCTGAGTGTTTGTGGTAGACTTCGAACTGTCTTTTTTTCCAGTGGGGACGGGTCTTACTCGTAGGCATTTTTAAACTGACGTTCTACATTTTTATGTACGCAAGGGTTTCTATTTGTCAATGCTTCCTAATGCAACCGGATGGAGTATACGAGCAAACGAGAAATCAATTGTCTTACACACCTGTTTGCTGTGATTTCTTCCGAACATTCTGGTAAGGTTGCAGTTATCTGGTGAGTAAAATTTGCCCGTCACGTAAGATCAGATAACTCTTTCCCGTAGGTCAGCATTATGTTCCCAACTTTATAACCTTCGTTTTAAATCCTTGGACTTTAAACACGCACGCACCCGCACTCTCTCTCTCTCTCTCTCTCTCTCTCTCTCTCTCTCTCTCTCTCTCTCACACACACACACACACACACATAGGCATTCATTTATTTAACACTTTGTCATTAGTTTTCACACTATGGAAAACTAAAAGTACATCTTAAGGAGCATTTTTTTGTGGAAATCCATCGAACGCTGTGTACTAAATCATAAGTTAGAAACACTGCATCTAGAGACAGAATTCCACACCCTAATAAACACACATAATTTAATGTAAAGTAATCTAACTAATACCTAAGTTAAAATTGTGTATTTTTTTAGAACTTGCTGATTGGTCAGTTAACTATTCAGGTTCAGGGCCTACGTTTCGCATACTGTAATAATAGAAATATCGTTATAGGAATGCACACTTACTTATTCCTGTATGATAATATAAATGTTAAACATGTAATTATTTCACCTAGCTGGATTGTAAAAGAAATCCCTTATGTTACTTGTGCTTCCTACGCAGCGTGTATGACGTAGTACCAAAAACAAACATCTGAACAGTACTTTACCCCGCTTCCCAGAAGGTCAAGGTCAAAGGTCAGCCCTCGGAAAAGCCACACGCGTTCCGAATCCATCGGTTTCACAGTCGGAAAAAGACAAACACGCTAGCGCCGGAGAGAAGCTGTTTATTATTCAGTGAACTTCACATCCAGGCTTTCGCTTATTTGATAAAAACTTTCCACACTTTGAAACACATTTTGACCAAGATATGCACTTATCCCATGTTAAGGAAAAAATGGTGGAAATATTGTCAAAACTATTTAGTAGGTGATACCTATGTAAAGAAGGAACCTTATTTGGGATAGGAAACATTCCTAAATATGTATTTCCCTTTCCCCTATTTTTTAACGTATCGCGATATTTGTAAAATATGTAATTGCTCCCGAAGTATTAATAGCAATTACTCTTTGGCCCATAGTTTATTAGAATATCTGTGGAGTCGTCGTTGTCGTTTGTAGTGTTTAACCCCCGCTTTTACTACTACGGCACCGCAGGCGGTAACACTGATGATACATGGAATGAAGATGGAGCACCGATGGAATGAGATGGCGGGGGAAACCGGAGTACCGGAGAAAACCCGCCCTGACGCCGCTTCGTCCACCACGAATACCACATGCGGGTCCCTGGGACCGAACCCGGGCCGCCTAGGAATATCTGTGGAGGAAATTATTCTACTCATATGAAGCAACTGTACATTTGATATTAACTCACATGATCAGTAACGGAGGCGTTCTTAAGAGTTTAAATTCAATAAACATTACAAAGAATTAACAGGCATAAGGATTTTCATGAATTTAGTATGTGAGTAATATATGAAAGTAGGGTCGTAAGGCCCGTCTCGGTAGCGTGATGGTTAGCGTGTCTGCCTCACGTTCAAGAGGTCGCGAGTTTGAATCTCGCTTAGGGCAAGTTATCCGGGTAAGGTTTTTTCCGAGGTTTTCCCTTATACTGAGAAGACGAATGTCGGGTAACTTAAAGGTCCATGGATCTCGGGCTCATTTGAGCATCATTTCACCCATTTCATTCATTTCATTCATTCACCGTCCCGTTGGAGGACGTTAATTTAAAAAAAAAAAAAAAAAAAAAAAAAAAAAAAAAAAAAAGGGTAAGCAGGGTTGCAAGAGTCAGCGTAGGAGTTAGGTCCAGTTTGTCAGGCATGATATGTGCACAGGAACTCTTTCTGTCCCTCGTTGTCCGTGTGATCCGGTTAGGGGGACGACATATGGGGGCGCTGGACCCTCTGGTTTCCCCCTAATAAGGCCATTGAGGACCCAAGGACTTTGAGGTGTCGTCAAATTTTCGAAACTTTAGGGATCTCTGACTATGTCTGTACCGTTAGTCTGGAACTGGCCGCCCGATGTGTCCTCTCGCCTCATCCTTCCCCTCGGAGTTGGCCCAATGGGTGTCATAGGTACAATAAACCCCGCTTCAGTGCCGAACTTCCTCTGTATCTCTCCGATTTCTATCCTGATAACATCTCAAAATGACTTAACACAATGACAGCAGAAGTGTTATATGTTCTAATATCCACCCAATCGATGTATGTTAGCTGAAAATAAATAAATATGCTAATAACTGAGTATGAAACAATGTTCATAAAACAGTATAATAAACCAAATATTTGAGATTTTTGGCTCTGTATGAAATTAAAACCTCCCTTTTGTAGGAAGCAATCAAGAGACACTCACACCTATTTGTAACACCTGGTTAAAGTTTAACAACCTGCTAAAGCTACTAATCAGTTGCTATGCGCCATCTGGTATTCTGTAACATCGTAACAACATATTGTCGAGAGGAAGAACATTATTGTGGTTAACGATACCGAGAGTGTAGACGGTGTTAGCCCTAGCAATACCACTACTACCGGATGACAATTAATGCGCCTTTTTATGCTTATTGATATTAAAGAGTAACGACAATAATCTTCTTAACCAGAAAGTTCAAAATAGCCGTGAATATAGCCCAGCTTCAAGGTGGAACGTAATGTAATTTCTGTACCAAGATTTACGTATGCCACTTATTTTTTGTAATTTCTACATACTAAAAGCCCGCAACACTATGGTTTCACACATCAAACAATCCACGCACATTCTGCGAAGTAGCCATGCAGCAAAGGACATTCCTCTACTGGTGGCGGTCTCGTGATTCATTTTCAGCATTTCTTTTTTCCACCATATAAAGCATGACATCTTTTTTATTGTTCATATTATAGCTTAAAAGTGGGAGTAAACAGCCGCAGTATATTTAAGTGACCTTTTCCCAGAGGTTTACAGCTGCCTTGATATTTAAAGTGCTAACGTGCAGGATTACTCCTTTAATTGTACGGCTTTTTAAATGTCAGAACACGCACTGCTTCTGCAATAAAAATGAAGGAAACATATTGCATTTCTTTTAAATTGCCTCTTGCACTGAATATGTGGTATAAATTGTTTCAAATATACAAACTACAGGTAATGCACATTTTGTTACTTGAAAAAAGATAATATAAATCAACTCTCTATAAAGCAAGTCGATATAATACTTCATAAGAGACAATACGTGTTAATGATCTTTAAAAGCAGCTATCTGAAATTTTACAGCAATGAAAAGAACTAGAGCAGCACTTAACCTAAGAAATGCTTTTAAGGGAGAAGTACTTTATCACTATAAGATCATACATTTTTCGCTTAATTACAGACCTAAATAAGACTTTGATTGTCCACGTGCAACTTGTAAGAAGTATAATTATACATTGTACATCTACAGTATACGTTATCAGATATTTCATTTTTATGTGTTTTTTAAATGTACCTATTTTCCTTTTCATTGTCTTGATTGTCACGGAGGGAATTCCAACACGTCAGTCGATGGCTTATGTGTGTCAGGCCCTGGGAGCAAGGATGATATGAAAGTACCCTACAAGCGGCCAGAAACCATCACAGGCAGAACTACTACGGTGGGTGTCTAACAGATGCAAGCACTTCTTCAGTCCGACTGAGCTCCAGGTCGCCACAGAAGGTACACTACCGAGCCAGGTCAGGCTGATTAGTCCCCATGGTGGGCGGCTAGTCAACCGCAGCGACTCCCCTCAGCCGAACACTGTATTTCCAGAGCACAAGCTCCACCGCAGCGCATCCCCAGCGACCTTGCTGGCACAACCTGATGAGATAGGATAGATTGAGACGAAATGAGTGAAATGAAAAGGAGTGGTTCGGAGGATGTGATGTAAATACCCTTCACAACATGCGCCTGAGTGACTGGGGAAAACTACACCCACCCTCCAAAAAAAAAAAAAAAAAAAAAAACCTAGGTCGTTGGAAGGTCGGCCGCGAGAATCGAAACCGCGACCAACTGAATGGGGGCCACAGACGTTACCGCCTGAGTCATCGCGCTCGTATCCTCCGTTCTATGTACATAATAAACAATATAAGAAACTTCGTATTCAAGTTAAGCATCCTCCGAGATGATACACGAGCATCTTCAAGTAAATGCCAACCCCAAACTGACTTTTACGTGTAACATTTTCAGACTTATACATGCTTAGGTTTTCACGGCCGGCGTTTATCCAATAGAAAGTAGTTTCCGCGCTTGAAGGCCGAAGCCCAGTCGATGAATAAATATCTGACGGTTGTTAACCGTCAGAGGGCTGTTAACCAGCCGAGAGTTGCTCTCTGAAAATGCCCAACGCAGTCTTGGGCGAAACGTCAGACACTTATTCATCGACTGGACCACGGCCCACAAGCCCGGAAACTACTTTCTATTGGATTTTCAGACGTTTTATTTTCTGAAAAGAAACCCACTATATTTTAAGATGTTTACACAACAAAAACTATGAAGATTGAACTTCCTGGGAATAGCCTTTTGAAGTCCTCCTTATTCGAAAGGAATGTTGTATAATTTTGTATAACAGACAACAACGTTTATGCAAAATGTAGGTATCTTTAAAACACACAATATGTTTATAATATTCTGTGGCATTACGGCAAGACTACGTGTTAAGCCTTTTCCGGGTTTTTCCAGTACTTTCAAGCTTTAAGAACCCCGGATTATTTTGGGTATCATATCACCCATATCATTCATCAACCCTGTCGTTCTCCGTGGTCTAGAGGTAATATGCTAGCCTCTAGATCTTGAGGTCGCGGTTTCAAACCCGGCAGAGTGCGATGGATATTTTGGGACGTAAAAATCCTTTGGAAGGGAAGTAAAGCCGGTGTCCCATGTTATTTTATGACGCGTAAAAGAGTTTCACGGTTGACAAAAGTGCCTCTGGGCAAAATTAAGCGATATTTCACGCCCTATATAGAATGGGACGCTCAGAGCCATAGCAATTAAACAGTGTTCATAAATAAAGAAGCTACGCTCATCGTCCGATATAACATACCAGGTTGAAGTTCAAAGATATATTGCTTTTCTGAATCTATTCAATATTTTTGTCATTTACTAAGTATTATCGCTATTCCCTTGCTACTGTTATGACGTGGAAGGAGCATACAAGTGCTAGGGCAGCACAAAGCGACTAGCTCTCGAACATTTGACAATCGATTCCGATCGCCTCATCTAGCTTCAATGAAACGTGTAATGAAACCATTTTCTAAATGTTTATTCTCGATTAATATGAATTAGATAGCAGAAATATATTTTCGTAGGAATACTGTGTGGACACAATTTAATAATAAACGATAGTGGATAGAGAGAGTCCTGAATGTGCCATTTCACTTAATAAAGAATTGCAAGTGAATCATAAAATTGAAGGATTTAATCACATGCACGTTTCATAGTCATCAATTTACGTGTTATAAGAAAACAGATGAAAAAGAGTTCACCAACATTGTTTTATGCTTTGTGATGTTTAAAAAGAACTATTTAATCTATAAGGTTAATGAAAAATTACTTTACTTTAAATGAAAGAAATCTGATAGTAGTTTAAAATAATTTCTTGGAGTGTTATAATAGAACATATTACATTATATCTTTTGAAGTGTTAATTTCTATTTTAATTAACCCATATCAATAAAGATTGTGAATAAAATTGATAAAATAATGCTCCAATTAGTGCAATGTTCAGTGAGCCGAGAGTTACCAACATTTCTTTTGAGAGGTTGGGGAAGTCTACAGGCAACATCCCCGACCGAGATGGGTACCTAAAATCACGATAATGGTGTTTTCTGGTCTTGGTTGTAGCATGTTTAGTCATCTGACTAATTTACAAAATTCTTTACTTAGTAATTTTTACATTAACTGCAATGAAACCATTATGCTTTTGTAATCTTCCTATGTAGTCTCCTCGTAAATTCGCATGTAGTGTTCGAAAATTTCATCGTGTTTTGATCTAACTGCATGGTTTTGAAAAAATAAAAATAGTCTGGACTTCCAAATGGGAAATAAATTGTTGAAAAAGTTGAATTAAGCAAAATATTCACCAAACGAGAAGGCTCATCGGTAACGCTGACATCGGGAGCTCCTGGGTTTGGTTCCCGCCAACCGTCCACTGTGATCTTGGTTTTCTGGTGGTTTTCTCTCGTCGATAGGTGAAGCTGTGGTGGTTTCTCATTTACCACGATTTCCTTTCCGACATTTACCTTTCATTCCATTTCCGTCTCCTCTTATGTAGTTGTAGGTTTTGTGGCAGATGGCGGTGCAGGACAGATGTTGCAGATGCTTGCTCAAAGGAAACGGTACGCTTTGTGGCTGCTTGGTTGAGTGGTCGTTCATCACCCTCTTTAGATAGCTCCAGCAGTGCTGCGGGTCTTTGAGCCTAGGACTGTTAGGAACTTTGACGCGTCTCTGCCTATGACCTATAGTATCCTGTAGTTTATTTACTTCATCCCCTCCTCTACATAAGTTTCGAGATAGACTGTTTTTCGAATCACATAAAAGGATACAGATATTGAAGTACAATAGTTTCAGTAAATATGGAAATGTAAACAGTCTGTGCCTTCTCCCAACTTAATTTCCAAATTACTGAAATTAAAACCTCACTCTACTTCTAAAAAATCAATTTTTCAATTAAGCTATATAAGTTCATATAGCACTGCAAACTTGCTACACCGCTCGCTTCCGGTGGAGGGTATTCCACAAAATCCTTTTCAGCTCCGGCCTCTCACTATGCATAATAGCGTCACTTAGAATCACTAAAAACAGGAAATCTCAATGGACATCCCTTCTCATTTTCATAGAAATAGACGTCTGGCTTTAAATTCGACCTCTACTAATGAGACGTAGGTTAACCGGCGAGTTTTCTACACATAAACGGCGTAAACAACGACATTAAGGCTAGTTCATATTAATTGTTTACTTCTTAAGGATACTTGTTACTGCAATTTTTAATTTCTACAGATTTCAACGTAAATTCTTATCTCATAGTTTCACTGTAGAAATAACAAGAAAGGTCTCACTGCTCTGTGTTCCTAACCTCATTTTCAAATACTTTTCAATGAATAACAATTTAAGGTCCTGTAAAATATCGCAATGAAAGGAAACAGCAAACCTTTAGAAACTAAAACGTTGTTACTTACGTATGTTTATGTACGAATTATTAAATATTAGGAGCCGCCAAGGCCGAGCAGTTAGACCGTTCGTCTCTCACCTATGTGGCCCAGGTTTGATCCCAGGAACCCACATGTCGGATTCGCTGTGGAGGAATCGGCGTCTGGAAAGATTTTCTCCTGGTTCTCCAGTTTCCCCCGTCACATATTCCACCAACTGCTCCATTATCACTTTTCCATTAATCCATTTCACCTGAATTTCATATCATCCTCTTCCTCACTCTCATACCTGGTGCTGGGCTGACCACCCACTTCCCAATCTTGACTCTATCCAGTCCATAGGTTTTTCTCCTCGCCGACAGACATATGGCCTTAGGCACAGGTTGTTAGTCCTAGAGTGTCAGTCCTCCATACGGGGAGGGCAATCAGATGAAGAAGGAAGTAAAACATTAAATTTTACCCATCAAGACCTTTTTGTTGAAAATAACGGCTAAATTTGAAAAAAAAATCACTCATATTAAAAGGCTATACACAAAAACTATATTTGATACCAAGAAAGCAAACATTTTACTTCAACTTCCAAAGAACGTATACCGAAAATTCAAAAGAAATTGAGCAGAATTTGCATTACAGGTAACATTTTAAAGTTAGTGGAGATGTAAGAACCTTATTATCAAAATAAGCTTTGTGCTTTAAAGTTTACAAACACTTTCAGAAATAATCTCTTAGAATGAGTTATAAACAGAAAGTAGGTGCAACACGAGAAAACTGTAAAAGTGTAGCTGCATATAAAAATTGGGCTTAACATTTGCTCACGCTATGTGAACGTGTCTGTGGCACTTGCACGTAGAGGTAGAAAGCTTTCTTGTTTTGCGAGTACAAATTTCCTCTAGCTACAAGTACACTCTTTGTTAACTTCTCACGTATTTCTGCTGTGACAAGCGAATTCTTTCCGGCGCACTTTTGTGGATCTCTCAAGTAAGTCTTCTCTTGCTTTGCACCGTAATTACTTGACGATGAAGCCCTTTGTTGTTAAAAAGATGTCACCTTCAATGTTTGTTGGAGGTGGTTGTAATATTTACGGTGCATGCAACCATCCGGAGATCATGCTGGTTAAAGCTAAGCTTGACAGCAGTAAAGCGCAACTTGGAAGAGAATCGTCAAAATTGTTTTTAGAAATTCGTTCTTATTGCTCAGAAGCCTTTTGAAACTTCCTGCAAAGAAAGCATTAGAGAATAACAGTGTCAAAGAAAGCATGTAAGAATATACCTTACTAGGGGAGGATCTTGTTATTAGTAAAATTTCTTTTAAGCACGGTTTATTAGAAATCACTACTGTGTGACAATAATATTGTATTCGTATATTTTAGATTCCTTTTAGAATAAAATACGAAACTCAAACTTTCAGAATTCCTTTATTGAAATCCTAGATATTCAGGGGGCTAAAAATTATGTGAAATATTTGGGAACAGCTATTTTTCTTATATTGTAACTAGAATATGATTTTTACTAAAGGCCTCTCAACAAAATAATTTATTTTTCTATATAAGACAAAAACATTGTGGAACTCGTCATAAGAATATTTTAATTTGCAAAAATTCAGTTCCCACATCTTCTAATTTCTAAGAAAATAATACTACTTTATTAGAAATACACTGCAATAGTCATGATTCTAAATTTAAAAATTAAAACACTGTGGAATACTATCACCGATCTAAGGAACTATTTTTATTCGTTATATAGAAAGTTGTACTTTTCAAAACACATTTTAAACGAAACACCGTTCAAGTAGTGCACTTTAATGAAGACTCAACTTTAAAATTCAGAATTCACTCCTTCTAAGCATATTTAGAACATACTTAAAGGCAGCAATGTCCCTATTTACTTCCTGCAAAATCTATTTAGAATAAGAACAATCTTTTCTATTAAAGCGGAGGCTCATATTTTGTAATATTATTGTTTAAAGTGCAATGTACGTGTTTTGAGGTCTGTGTGTAAAAGGCTTCACAGAAATATGCCTGTAATCTTGCAACTGACGTACGTAAAATGGTTAGCTAAACACGTCAACGGCTACTGAACCTGGTGTTTATAGTGGAAAACTCCTGCATGATCGCCTTTTTTGGAATTCCTTATAGCTGCAGACTTGAGTGTTAAAAGAGGAGCTCATTTCCTGAGAACGCAATGGTATTTTTGGTTTTATATCTAACACTTAGACTCCACCCAGCCCTTATCGCCTCCCTCCATGACTGATTTGAAACAAATTACATGAAACGCATGAACTAATGGGTGATATTAAATGGCGCAAAAAAGAGAAGAGGAGGAGAGAGAGAGGAGATATTCTGTCGTAACGAGTTCTGACTTCAACTTAATATAATACGATTAACAATTCCTTTTTAGACGAAGGGTTAGGTGAAAAATGAGCTATCTCTGGTGTTTAAATACATAACAGCTGAATAATTCAAACGTGTCTTCTGAACTAGTCAGAGAAACGTCGTTTTAACTTATTCCCACTGTCGAACCCTGTAGATGGGAAATCATCACATTGGATATGATTTGAATATATTTGTACGTAAATTAACTAAGCTAGCCCCGGCACAGCAGCCCATTAAGAGCCAAGCCTTACCGCCCAGTCACTGCGTCCCCTACCTCGGCCCACTACAGGTGTCATTGGTGGGGTGCAGTACTGGAGGGTGGTACGTGGTCAGCGTCCCGATCCCTCCCGACCAGTTATGCGGTCTTCACGACCTGGGGCCGCTACTTTTCCATCAAGTAGCTCCTCAATTGGTCCCCCCGGGACTAACGAGACTGAGTGCACACCGTGCTAGACCTCCCAGAGGGGATAAAATCCTCAAGCGCGCTACCAACTGCGCTACGGAGGTGGTCAAGTAAATTAACTACCTTGGTGCAAAGTCATTGAGAAACCAAATGATAATGGTAATGATCATAATATGTATATATGTGATGTTGAATGTCAGTATTATGCATAAAGTGGTCAATGATTGTTAAACTATTCTTTTGCTGCCAGGCTGATTAATATCATCAGTATTACACTAACTTAAGGATACGCAACTAGCAACTAAATACATAGCTGGCTGCTATTGTTAAGGACCGTATATCTGTTGGGGTGAGTGAGTGAGTGTGTGGGGTTTAACGACCCGTCGACAACGAGGTCATTTGGGCCTGTTGGGATGAAGTAAGTAACTTGTCAATCACGTCGCTAGAATTATGTGCGAGGAGAAGTAGAAGCCTGGCGCTAAGGAAGGACAGATATACAAATTTTTTCCAACTTGCACGACCCCAATTCAATATGGGTTCACTGTTTACATGCGCACGTGTACTGCAGTCAATATTGCGCTATTGCATGCTTCGGTCACCGAAATTTAGGGGGCTCGTCCCAACTGGTTTACCCGACCGAACTGGGTATGAGACAAGGTGACAGTTTATACACACCTCATTGTCTGTGGACCAGTATTTATTTTAACCTCTCAATTTCTATTAAGTATTCCATTTCCCAGTAAACTTTTTGATTGTCATTGTAATTTTTAGAAAAAATGCATCATACATTTATGTTCAATCAGTAGGTACTATTGAACAATTTTTCTTAATGTGGTGGGCATTACACCATGTTAAATGTTGCCGGTGATCTGTACACCAGGTGAATATATTGTAATTAGTAGCACTGACTCTGTTGGCACCCATCATAACACAAAAACCAATGATGTTGAACTGGCAGATGTAGCCCAGATATTCCAAGCCACACTAAGGAACGTATTTTCGTCCTGTCTGCCCCACAGTATAAGATCCTTCCCTAAAATGATATACAGAAACATTTCTTTAATCTCAGTTTAACTATATTTGTGTTTCACATCAGTTGAACATTCCTCTATTGTCTTAAAATTATGTCTCACTCTTTCCTTTTCATCATCATCATCGTATGGAATACCAGTTACTAGAATATATTGAGATGCTTCAAATTTCGTCACTTTAAAACAGCATATAGATTTGGCAAGATGATGATGAAGGTTGAAGACGTCTTCCTGCGTCACTCTTTTGGCACAGTCTCCGACGCATCTGCTGCCGGCTGCTCTAGTACTGAACTACAAGACGCCTCGGTTTAGTATGCTTGGCGAGTGTGAGATTAAACAACAATTATATTTACCGATAAACTTAATTGTGGATGATAATTAGCTATTTCAAGGACTTGTTGACTGAGAATGTTGTGTTAGATGTTTTCGAATCTTAGCACGAGAAACTCTAACTGTTGGAGTATTAATTCTTTATTAACTCTGGCGTATCAATATGTTACGGTTTAGAATAACTATTTTGTTTCGGAGAACACTCTTGTGGTGACAACCAAATATGTATAATCCGAGCACCGTAGTTAGCACTACGGCAGCCGATAATCGATCACAGTAAACACTAAGATTGTAAAACGCCAAGGAAAAGACCGGATATTTGGAAATACGCGCTGTTGTATCAACCTAAGTCCCACCTATAATTACTCCCCACAAAAGCTCCTATATTACGTTGCCAGATTCGAAGCTCTCAATTTGCCTATAAAACACAATTTTCCACTCGGTGACTTGCTAAATTATAAGAGTATTATTCCATTCTGATTTTTGTCTACGTGACTTGGTAATTGTAGCTTCCTAAATATAACCGATTTCCAGAGACCTGATGTTTAAGCTAGTGGTTTCCTTGTCGAATGAATTCATTAGAATCCTAACTGCCTTAGCTACAATAGTTTGTACTAACTGCCCTTACCTCAACACTTATGTTGCCTTAGTTGGGAAAGTCTGCTTCATGCTTCCATAGTATGCATTGAATTTATAATACGAAATTTATTTACAGAAATTGTATATCCATTTCGCTATCATTTCTTTACTGAATTATTACTCCTTCACGTCAATAATTCCAATGTAAAAATTATTTCAGTGCTTGTGTTTCTCTTGGGCAGATATTAGCCTGTGATCCTTAGAACGATGTGCAAATTCGCTACAAAATCATGCTAACAATGTCGTGCTGAAGTGAAGCCCGCCGAGACCTGGATCATGTCTTGTCAACATGCAAGATTTACAGCAGTTATCCGTCTGCACGTTCTACCACAAAACCGCTACCCAAGTGACAGCACCAACGATAATACATAGTTTCCAGAATGAGCTCATATCTATATCACCATTTATCAAAACCTTCATCCACAACTCAGCTTTTGAAAATTTTGTCTTAAGAATGATACATGCACAGAAATCTAGATGAGGTGCAATGTCACTTAGATTTGAATACGAATAGAAGATCGTTATACATCTCACACTGTTGCTTGGGGTACAACTCTTCGGTCCCTGAAACTTGCGTCTGTATGATTTGAAAGCCAAATTTCGATGACTGAAAGACAGCACAGTTGTCCAATTACATTATTCTCACTTTATTTTATTCTACAACTTTTGCACAAATACAGTTCTCTTACACTGACGTTAACACAGTCTACAGTCTTTCGTGATATTACAACTCTCAATGGTTTTCTTCTCGTAGCCTTGACTCAGTCCTTTCACTGTACTTCTTCACTTTCTCTGTCTCTCAAACACTCTGACGATACAATCACTCAACACTCATTAAAGCTTCACTTCGACACGACGTATCTTTCACGACGACGTTACCACACATACATACACACGCGCGAGCACACACGCAGAGCTGTCTCACACTCACTGACACACTGATTGACTCGTACCTGTAATCGTAACTAACTGCTCATTGCCTCGTCTCCTTACATAGTGAGGATGCCGTAACATGGACCTCCCTCGAACTTCTTCAAATACGCCGGCTGCCGGAAACTTCCAGAAATCATTTGTTATGCGCCGCGCACATTTTATAGTAGCTCATGTTCACAAGCGAATAATGAATAGTAAAACGACGTTATTAATGTGTAAGTTTGACCTTTGAAAATCAATAATGAATGAACTATTTGAAATACAAAAATTTCTGTTTGATTTTTTGAAACGTGTTTAAGAATTGGAAACTTGGATCTCATTTTGAAGCTCAGCTTGCAAGTTTTTGACTGGGTCTTGTATATTGGTCTGAAGTTCTGGAACTTTGGTGTTTTTTGTTGTTGTAGATATTGTCTTTTTAGACCGTATATAACATTCTTAAAATGTTATTTGATAATAAGCAATAATTTAGATTTTAGACTCTGAAAGTTTAAGGGGACAAGGTAGTGATTCGTACACGATTTCAGTATTTCAAAACATAACTTTAGTTGAGGATATCTAAGCTCCTACTGCTCAGATCAAAATTTAATTTGGGATAAACATTTAGTAATTCATTGTGATTACATTGATATGGAGAACATCAAAACAATTATTTAAAATGGGCATGTAATAAGGCAAAAACTGATAACATGGTTTTGAAAAAAAATATAATATGTATAGTACTAACGATACAAATTCCTTCTACAGCATTGTAGCCTATGTGTTGAAACTTTTTAGTGCACTAGGCAATGTGTATTCATAACTGTTAACCTAAATTTACTTAAATATCTCTGGCTATATTCAAAAGAAAAAATATTTAACTTTTGTAAAAAAAAAAAAGTAAATCTTTTTTGCACAAATACTTCTTTTTTAAATTTTCTGTTTTGAATTTTTCCAATAACAATGGGTTAAGTTTGTAGAGTACATGCTTCTGGAACTACTGTAAAAGTTTCATTCAAATAGGTTCAGTGGTTTTGAAAAAAAAATGTACCTGAGTTTGAAAAATGGCAAGTTACAGAAAACTACATTTAAAGAAAAGTGTGTCATCTCTGAAGCCCTCTTTACCCAGTGTGGCGCAGCACTCCGCCATATTTAGATGGGGTAATTTAAAGCCTTAAATATGCCGGTACCCTTACAATATATATCATTTTGAAGAGGAAGATTTCTACTTTTTTAAAGATGAAAAACAAAAAATTGACTTTTTGAGCCCAAATCACTACCCTGTCCCCTTAAGAAAAGATCCTTGTGCTGACAAATTCTTAAACTGGTTTTCAAAGAAACAGGTAAACGAAGCTAGACATAGCACAGAACGCTCGTATAGCATTCAACCTCAACCTGTAATCAGTACTGAACACAAACCAGTGGTTGTGCGTACTTTTTACTAACACATAAGTCGCTGAGCATTGCGGCATATAGATCCCCTAAACGATTCCGGAATTATAAAAAAAGGATGTGCGACATGTTGCCGAAATGAAGTCAGATTTATATTTTACGTATACCCTGAAAACCCTGGTGCTTTATTTTAATGTTTTATTTCGCTCAATAAAATCGCCTTACAGGCTTATCAAGTGATTATTGAATGAAGACGTCATACAGCGTGTATCCGGGAGTTTTAAGGGTGGCGCTAACTTCACATCAAAGCATTCCGCTACATACCCTTTGAATGCATTAAAACATTAAACAACATCCGATCAGGTCTGGGATGACGCAGGCTTAGTATCGATTTGTACAAAGAGCGTCAAAGAAAATCCCACTGCGCCTCGCGTCTACGCCAAATTATTTATCTTTATACGAAGCCTTGACCACTTTATTGGTTGCTTTAGGCCACGGTGCCTTTTATCAAATAGCATTAACCAATAACCACAACAAAGATTACAAAATGGCGTAGAAACGAAATATGTTTACGCTTTCAATCGTATTGGCTAAAATAGAACGAGGTAGTGAGTGCATTGAGTTTTTCAAAATACCTCTTATCATGATTGGTAGCCATGCTTTATTGGCTAGTGCAGGACATGCCTTAGAAGAGGTTGAAATCTAAGGGGAATAGTTGTGGAGTGCCCTGATTATCGAAACGTATATGTATATTTGAGAAGATTTTCAGGGGGTGCAAATTAAAGCTTGAATGGTATTCATTAAATACATAGCAAGACAGCACTTTATAAAAAAGCATAAACAGAACTGCATTCTCACAGCAATATCAATGTTTTCTGCTACACAACACGAAAAATAAATACTCGTAAGTAAATAAATAATTAAATAAAAACAAATTAATTAAGTAGACAAATTAATTAAATAAATAAAGCAGCATGTTTTCCCTCTGATATAAACTATAATAGGTTAATTTACCTTTACTAACCTACTGATCATCATAGAAATAAAGCAGGAATATACACAAGAATATAACACAGCCTTTTATTCTCATAATAAGTATAGTCATATTCGTGTAAAACACTTACATAAATATATTTATCTCTGGTTTCTGAACATGAGTCATTAATTATAACAAAAAGTTTGATTTATTTACTCATAGACATTTTTATTCTCACAAATGAACTACATAAATCAGTATATACAAACATATATGTTATATTCCTCTGTTCTATTTAATATTGCTGTTTCCATTTGTTTTGAATTAGGGATACACTAACGAGTTTCTGTAAATCATCCAAGTTTCAGGAAAAACATTTCGTGCCGTTTTGGACACACTTCAACAAGCATTTAAGCAAAAGGAATAAGGATAAATCGTAACAAAGATACCTGGTTTGTACCATATATCTCTCATTGAAAGAAAGAAAGTAAGAAGAAATAAAAGGGACAAAAGAGGACAAAGGCTATCTCATCCTAAACGTCTGCACATCAGAAATATTTGCAGAAACCATTTCCTCAGACTGCAGATCTAAACAGCTCAAGACATGAGCTACTGATGAAAACACTTTGATGTTTTGTCATATCTAATTATGCAGCGTCCCGTAATCATCATGAATTTGTTAATAAAAGCAACAATCTGTTAGGTATACTGTATCAAATGTACAAGGCGAGACTCACGCTGAATTAGTAATTAGTATAGTATGGCCGCCTTATTTGACATGTTTCTGTGCAGCTCTCATTTTGGATACAGTCATAAACTTTGAGTTATCCCACATATAGCTTCTATAGTTCCATAAACGGCAATTTTATTTTTATCTGACTTTTACTTCGGACTCTGACCTTTTATCTGATTAGAAGATTTCGAGTACCGTTTCAAAAAAGTAATATTATTTCGTTAAATGTTATGATATACCTAGATAGTTGTGGCAAGCCTTAGAAGAAGGGATAGGGTTTTCAAAATAGACTTTAATCTAGAATGACTTCCGTTCATTAAAACGTTTGTCACCGAATTTAGTACCTTTCTCTTAATGTGGTGCAAAATGAGTGCTACGCCTTCTAGCGCTATCAGGTTGTACCAATTAAAACCGTGAACTGTTTTTTTCATACGGAAATATTACGTAATTAAATTTATCCAATATATTACACTGAGCTGTAAATTTAACTTGATTGTTTGTTGTGTTGCAGGTAGGAGATTCGCTTCATCGCCAGTCCCTTGACTTCTCCCTGTGAAAGCCATTATTCATTGGGAACTCCGTTCATTGTAAGATCATTCATTTTCTTAGTTTTCTTACTTGTGAATCTGAAATAAATAAACATTTGCAAAACGATAAACAGGGTGTTGAAAAATTTAGAGCCCAAGCTAATAGGGATGGTACAGAAGACAAAACAAATATATGTTGTTAAATAAACACGCGTAAAAGCCCCATATTGCGTGAGCACTGAGCATGCATAAGTAATACAAGAGTGGAGCAGTTAAGTCGTTTTGCCCAACGTTGTTACACCAAATGTTAGTTTGAAATACGTAGTATGTTGTGATGTCATGATCTTTGGCAATGAGTCAGTAAACAGGAGCTAGTGCTAGTGCCTGTTGTCAATATGGGACGCTAAACATGGTGAGAATTGTGAGTGAGTATTATGTGCCCATCGATAGCTATGTAATTTGGGTCCGAAGGAGAACTGCGAAACATGCACTTTCTTACGGTGAGGCTGAAGGTAACAGTAGAAGAGCCTGGGTATGCCTAGGTATCTCTAATTATCAGGAAGATTTGGTTTCAGCATGTTGGCGCCCCACCGCACTTTGCAGAACCAGTCTGAGCAGCATCACCAGTACCTTTGACAATCGGTGGATCTGCCACGAAGGACCTGTACATTGACCTGAAAGATCTCAGGACCTCATCCCTTAGACTTCTTTTTCTGTGCCTGCATGAAAGCCGAGGTGTATTCTACCCCTGATGACGGAATTGGTTGCCAAAATTCTTCCAGCGCCCATACAAATGCAGAACACACCACGCATTTTCCAATGACCACGGTCACCATGCTTTGTCTATATCAGCTCTTCGCTGAGGCTATTGGTGCTCATTTTCAACATTTGTTTTAATATAGCATTGATCAGAAGAATATAGTAAAGAAAATCAGTTAACATAGCTTTATTCTCAGGCACACACAATATGCTCCTGTGTACTCAGCAGTCCAGCAATATGCATTTCCGACACATGGCTATATAACACTTGTAATTAATGTCTTTCCACACTAGCCGTGTGTAGAACGTAATTAGAAAAGGTAGAGTGTGACTGAAAAATTGAATGCCGTGACCGTTATATAGCATTTGTTTGTTATGACCTCCTGTATCATTCCTATTAGTTTGGACACCGAATTCTTGAACATCTTGCACGCAATGAATATTGGTTACAGAACATTATGTAGCACGGGCGGTTTATTGTATGCTTATGCATTTCCGCAGTTTAACCATACAATCATTACCGCGGCGCTTGCAGGATATTTTGTAGTAGATTAACAGATCATAATGATAGCAGGGTAGAAATTCGTAGATAGAAATAAACATATCCGGAGCAAGCGAGGAACGATTTTTGTAAGGGATTTCGGGGGCAGAGAGAGAGGTCAGCTAAATGCGGCTGATGAAGCGACACATCGGCGATAGACTAAAAAATTAAAGCAGTTAAAAATTGAATGAGATCTGCTCATGCAGACCAATCTTTAATTAGTGGGTCTACCATGAAATCTGAGAATCCGAGGAATGAGCTAAAAATTGTATAGCAGCTCAGGAGAATAGAAAGTGTGGTGAAATGTTAAGAACCGTGTTTAGATACTGACAGGCAAAAAACAATTGCACAGTGTATGGGAATTATTTCGTTGAAAATAGTCATACAGTTGGGGCGAAAATTACAGTCCGGTACGATTCAATACATCAGAGTCGGGGTAAGCTCATTTGACAAGAGCTCGTATCTCTTAAAGTCCGTGCGCGGTTGATATTAAATGATGCTGACTGAAATTGTACTAGAATCTGCACCATCTGCGAAGAGAAGGAATTAGTTCATATCATACCAATATATTTTACCATGTAGAACAGGGTATTAATGACACATTTTATGTTCCTGGCACACATGGAGATAGAGGATGGGATACATTCTTTACATTCTTTTCAACCAGGATTTGAAGGAGGGGGAAGGGCTTGAGCTACCCTGACCTCCCCTATACGTCAGGTATAGCACGTGGTAGTTGTGTGCCAGACGTGAACAGTTAAAATATCGCCGTTGAAATACCATCATTATTATGCAACATGGTTGCGAACTTTGTTTACAGTATTTACTTTGCTGAAACTTGCTTCGACGTGATTGTAAATAAGAAACCTGAATGTACATACCGGAGAAGATATTGGGAACATGCAGTAATCTGCAAACATGAAGAATAAATAAAACACTAAAATATACACAATATACTATGTACTAGTTATACCGTGAAAGTAATGTAACATTAATGGTCATCAGCGTATTGTCGTCGTTGTCGTCGTCGGCATCTTATAGATCGATTATCAGGGTCTGGCTGTGTCCCATTAGGAACTTCAAAGGAACGATAACGGTTTTCTAGTTCACTATGGCGTATGCAGTTAGGCCATTTTTGTTTTCAATGTCCTTTATAGTATTTTTAACTAAGGCTTGAATTTCTGTAATATTTTCTCTTCCGAAGCCATTATTGGCGACAATGTCTCTTTTTAGTTTCTACCATACATATTCTATGGCACTGAAAGTACAGCAGTCTAACAACTATATGGCCATGCTTAGCAGCCAGTTCATCAACAGCGTTTATTGCACGTTTCTTTTATAAGTTTTTATAGCCATAGTGGTGGCCTCATTTACCATTCACTGGTAATACAAAGAACGTTCAACGTCGCCTGCACTGTTTACCGACGTACTATGTGCGTCGCCACACACCGCTTGCTGTACGGACCTGTGCTAATGTCTCTTATCCCGCCTGGTGGCCGAAAAGAATGCAAATAGACAATGCATATATTTCTAATTGAGGGTAGGCAACTGAGAGGTGGAAAGTTAATTTTAGGGAGAGGATGTCGTCGGCCAAGACGCGACCTGCTGGGTACTGGTGACATATTTATGCTATTTTGTTATCATTCAGTAGTGTTGCGGTGTTCTACTTTCTTATCTTAAACGTTCTTTAAGTCGTACAATAGGGTATATAACAATACCCATAATATAATTTGTCGTTTCATCTCTTTATTTAAACTGTTTTATTTGACTTGGTTTAGATTACGCTTTTATGGCATGTTATTTTCTAGTAGCGAGTCCTAATTTATTTCGCTCTCTTTATTATTCTGTGTATTATAATACAATGGATGGTCTGTTTGACACTTATGATTCTTAAGAATGGATATGTGTATACTAAAATGTAAATAACTACACTAACTCATTCAAAAGGTTTCAAAATTCCACCCGAAGGGACTAATTAAAATTCACCACCGCCACCACCGCCACCACCGCCACCGCCGCCACCGCCGCCACCACCACCACCAATATCCAATATCGTCTCCTTTAAAACAATAAAATTCAAGCCATTGCGAGTATTGAATATATCCATTCATTTTAAGTATCCAGTAAAGGCTATTTGTTAATTATAAGCCGAACAATTTCCCCTGGATTAACTTGCCATTAGCGGATCATTATCAGCCACTTCCCGAATAAAAATCTAGACCTTTTGTCCACCTGCTCTTCTTGTAAGGCACTTACTCTGTACCCAAACCCAAACACAGTTATTTTGGCATCCATGTAAAGAAGTTCCAGTACGTTTAAACATGTATGGGTTGGCATTAATATGAAAATAATATATTTAGCAACAGTGTCTGAGAACAATTCAAAGAGAGAGAAAGGGGAAAAGAATATACCCTGCTTTTCGAACGGGCCAAAAGTATAACATGAATTTTTCCTAGCACCATACAGACGCATAACCCCGTACTATCTTCCACAAAAGTAAATACTCAGCTTCAGTGAGACCTACACGAAGGGTCACCTAATTCTCAGGCGTACTTGCATAGATGGTACCAGAATTAAATTAGTCATATATTCTGCTTCCCCTGCTGTTCAGAGAACATGGCAGCCATGTCACTTCGTAACTCACCTCACCTCACAGTTTGCAAAAGCAATATTTCAGCAATCCTTATAGATTAATGGGCAAACATTGCAGATTCAACTTCAGTGCACCTGCAGAACATATCTTTTTATTGTGTTTCTATAAAGTTATCGACTAGAACTAAAATGGTTCAGTGTTGGTGCTAGACTTACAGAACGTAAGTTTGATCATTTCGACCAAATACGTGTGTTTGCTATAGCGGAATTGCCTAAGGCGTGTTCTTTCAGATCAACAGTGTGGGATGACTTGGTTCGAATCCCATTTAACATACCTTTTTATTTCCCTTTTTCTTTTTTCTTTCTTAACGGGTACATCATTAAAAGCGTAACCAGAAGTAAAAGTATACTTATTTGCAAGTAAGTGCCACACTATTACATGGTAAAAAATAGTATATGTAAGGGATTGGAACCACCTCTATGCGCGCGCGCGCGTGTGTGTATCTATGTTACATATAATATACATACATTCGCATATAATACGTATACATTATAATATCTGCACATTATTTTTATTATATATAGTCCGTTCAAGTCTAGTTCATCGGGAAGTCAGTTTAAAATCGATTGCAAAATTTGTACAGAACAGACGAACAAACACATAGTAACGAAAGCGAATTCATATTGCATTGTCATACAGTTCTGAGCTATGTTAAAAGCCTTAAGTATCTAGCTCATCGGGAACTTAGTTTTAAACCGATTGCAAAATGTGTGCTGAACAGACAGACAGGCGGACTAGAAAGCGAGTTGATAAAAACGTAAAATGAGTTATTGTTCAGTGCGTTAGAGAACTTCAGTTGATGTGATGAACACGACAGGGGATGGTTCGAACCCCTTGCATCAAAATATATGTTTATATTCTCCGAGTTATTGCTCTGAAATTTAAATGGAAAGTGTAACATAAATACTAATTATTGTCAGGTCTTTATTAACGTGTGTAGTGTATTCGCCACATACACGAACAGGTTGGGAAATTAGTTCAATTTTCCAAAAGTACAACTATTAATTAAAGAATTTTAAATTGCGCTGCAACCGTAAGCAACAGTATTGTTTGTTGTCTGAATATTAAATCGAGTTGCCTCCATCAATTGTGTATTAGAATGTCTTGAATTGCAGGCTATTGCTATCTAGTGTCGCTGCATATGACCATTGGTTTATATACCTACACATTGTATGTCAACACCGTTACATAGATCCTGCTGCGCGCAGAGATTAGGGAGTAAAATAATACAAATATTTTTGTAATTATAATCCGTTCCTAAACCACATGAATGAATGAAATGCCTTTCCTTTCCTAGCCAATATATTAAAATATTTTATTTCAGATTACATCAATCGCTAGATAAATTACTTCATCGTACATGAAAACCTTAACAGTTTGGGAAGATAGAGTTCATTAACTAATAACGGTTTGTTTAATTGTATAAATTTTAAAAATAATACTATATGAAATTGTAGCAGTCCAAGGGTGGGAACGAGTCTCAGGTATCGAAGCTGTTCACTGACCGAATCAAGGACACAGGAGCAGACCGCCACGATACCTGAAACAGATCGTTCTCATGCCGGCCGTGGTTACGAGTACCTTTGTAACCTGTGAATTAGCAGTAGCCTCACCAGCGGTGAGGTATCTAATAAGCTGGGATACATACTAACTAGGCCTTAGGGCTTTAAGACAGAAGAAATGACTCAGGGCATGGCCAGTAAATTTACCTGTAAGTTTCATGTCACCGGAACAAACGACCCCTGCGCAGGAAATTGTTCTACCTCCGAGTTACATCCCTCTGTGTAGCGTTAAAACATTACACTTCAGTTAATATCAAACAAAAGTAAATTAATTTCCGGATTCCTTCGAATTTAACGTAATTAATGGCAAGGTATTTGCAGTTTATGGAAAAAAAAATCTGATGTGTTCCACTCACATGACTTCATCTATTCATGTACTAACCATTCTTACAAACTCTTATTCCCATACCTTCTACGTCATACTTGAGATAAGCGTTACAGAAATTAGCTTGTTGCTTATTTCCCTGTAGGTGCAAGGGGAATATTAGACTACAGTAGGCTGTTAGCGATAGTCAAATGTTTTAAAGCTTTGAGATCCCGCCCTCTTTGCACGTTATGTTATATATAACAAATTAACAACGATGTTGCGTTTCACGAAAATTTAAGTTTTCCTAAACTGACACAAAGAACAAGGAATATCTCCGAAATGGTTCACTCTACAAAAAATTTATTTAGATATAAATTGTGTATTTTAGCGGGATATACATTTTTTGTGGAGTACGAACTTGTCTGTCTCTTACAGTTTACGAGTTATTCAATAGTCATCCAGAGTAAACAGGAATACATAGGCTATAGCCAGAAAATTCAAAATGTACATTTCGTTTGTCATAAAAATATGTTGAACATATGTCATTTCAATCAAAATCGTTAAAGCTATTTTCAAGAAAACCAAAATTTTCGAAAATTTTTTCATGTAAAGGGTAGTTTAGGGTGGCGCTATTTTCTTCCAAATCTTCGTGTTTCATCATTGAAAGACATTAAATTCAAATACCAACTTTGGTTTTTAAGCGACCTTTTGTTTTTGAGTTATGCTCTCCACAGACTGACAGACACACTGACACACACCTGGACCTTTTTCTAAAAATGCATTTTTGGATTCATGGGGTCTTAAAATATATATTTCCGGTGAAATCTCGACATCTGATTTTTGAGTGGAATCGAATACTTCCTCTACTTACCAGTAGAGAAAGTAAAAAACTGTTTTTAAAAACGACACACAATTAAACTAGAAAGCAAGCTGAAACTTTATTGATGTCCACACTTGTGCATTTCGTTTCGATATTATGGAAATCCATTACATATTAACCATATGCATAACAACGAACTGCCCAAATGGTCAATAGTGCATTTTCCCCTACATTTTCGGTTTTCAGTCGTGACAGTCACAGTGCGTTTTTTCAGCAACAACATAGACCTTGCTATCCACTGTCTTATGGAAGGCTAAGCCAAAACCGATGGCTAATGCTCATTGTAGCTTGGCGATGGACCATGTACAA
The DNA here is from genome assembly GCA_030765045.1 of Tenodera sinensis. NCBI lineage: Eukaryota > Metazoa > Arthropoda > Insecta > Mantodea > Mantidae > Tenodera > Tenodera sinensis. Next base: position 85,266,504 of record CM060962.1, read on the forward strand.
ACAGCGTCAAAGAAAATCTCGCTGCACCTCGCGTCTATGTCACATTATTTATCATTGTACAAAGTCATGGCCATTTAATTGGCTACTTTAAACCTTGGTGCAAGAATGTGTCGCTCCTAGTAAACAGCTTTGCCAATAACCACAACAGAGTTTACAAAATGGCGTAGAAACGAAATATATGTTTACGCACTGGGTCGTATTACCTAAAAGAGAAAGAGGTAGAGTGAGTGAATTCCCTTTGTCATACAGACCTCTGGTCATGATTGGTGGTCATATCTTATCGCCTACTATAGGATAAGGCTTTAAAGGGGTTAAAATCCAAGGGGAAGACTTGTTGAGCGCTGAGGTTAACCTCGCCTACCACCTAGGCGGCCCGGGTTCGATCCCAGGGACCCGCATGTGGTATTCGTGGTGGACGAAGCGGCGTCAGGGTGGGTTTTCTCCGGGTGCTCCGGTTTCCCCCGCCATCTCATTCCACCGGTGCTCCATCTTCATTCCATGTATCATCAGTGTCACCGTCTGCGGTGCCGTAGTAGCAAAAGCGGGCGTTAAACACTACAACAACAGCTGAGGTTAACGGTCACGGCTCTAAAGGTCCCAGAAAACGATCCGCTTGGTATCGTTGGCGCTCTTTGAACATGCACCATTGATGAGAAATATTAAATCGCATTTTACATTTTGGCGCCTGAAATTATAGGTAGTGATGCTGAATGTACATCAGAACGCTAGTTCATAGCTTTTGAGATAAATACACAAGCCTCAGTCACAAACTTTTGCCATCGAAGTTGTGGAATTTAACTGGCGTTGGCTCAATTATGTAGCAGGGACACTAGAGAAGAGCTTGAACAATAGTGAAAAAGGCAGATTTATGGATTAGGAGAGTAAACCTTCCGCTTTGCAATAAACGCCACAAATTATACACATACACACACTTCGCAACGCTGGAATGATCATGTATTTCGGAAGGAAAGTGCTACCATTAAATTTGGTCTAATGGCTATCTGAGTGGTATATCATGTACCACCATTGATATGATATTGCTGCTCGCCTATATTTTGAAAACAATATTCTTATTTTGTGCGCGTCTGCTGTGGTGATTTATTTTCTGTGTATACTTTGTGTTATGCCCGGTGTTTGATTACTGCGCCGTACACTTAGAATTGCTGCACGGTTTTTATATTCTGTACATTAGATTTTCTAAAAGCTTTGTAGGCTTCAAAGCCAGCTTTAAATACTTCAGAAACTCAATATATACTGCGAATTTGGTAATAATGACAATGAACGATACATCCTCATTCTTGGATGTAGAGAAGTCGATCTTATGCTTCAACAGCGACACGGGTAGCCGATACCGTTAATACATAAAGTATTTAACGGCAGGAGTGCGATTCAAATCCCGTCAGGGTATTCATCTCAGACTATGCTTTTTTTCAGGCCTTTCTCAGTTCTCATAACTTATAATACTGCCGGGAGGGTACGGTAAACTTTGGGATAGAACGTTTCTTTACCAAATCTCTTTTCCCAATTATAATTTAATTCCAGGAATCATGAGTGTCCATCACCTGTATGCTGTATGCCGTAAGATCGGGCATTAAACACTTAAAAGTTGTGCTTTGACAGCTTTGTTTTCATACCAGGTATAACGCTGGCATTATAAAGGCAAAACTATTTTGACACAACAATCGGGCAATCCAATGCCGAGCTGACGCCAACGTGCGCAGAGTCGGAAGATCACCCAACAGATGCGCTAAGAAGAAGCCCGCATCATGCTACTCCTATCAAAACATTGGTACACAACAGAGTGATTCTTGCAAGAATCCTCTCACATTTCTCAGAGTACTCGCCTGTCTTAAACGTGGGCTAAAGAATACACACATCTTGCGTATTTCCTGCCGAGAAATAGTTGCATCACGCTTAAACCCCAAACATTGTGTGTCCTCTTAAAACTATCACAATTAAATTATTCAGTTCTAAAATATATGCTGTTAAGCAATGCTTTCCTCCAATCTGAAAACTGAACTAAACTAGGACTTAAACTTTTTCAGTTGGTAGTCACGTGATCACGAATGGGCGCCTTGTTTATTATGGAAGTGCTTTACTACGGCCGAGAACTAAACTGAGCTGACGACTGAATCTCTTCTTATCGTTTGTCACTAGATTTTTAACGTTTCCACCAGAAATTTAGCCATCGAAAATTACAGTGACAATAGTTCTTTTTTTCAGTTCAGTTCACCTGGTGTATAAATTTACTGTAATATCACTGGAGTAAGCTTTCCTTTAGGATTACTCAATTTTGTTAGCTGTGGCTTTGTTACCGTCACTGGAAGTTTTCATTACCACAAAGCCTTAGTCATTCAATGAATATGAAGCTATAAGCAAAAAATTAATTTCAGAATAAGTTCTCTTACCACAGGCATTACGCTTTGTTCCTTCAGACTCTTTTAAGTACCTCTTATGCCAAGAATGCATAAGACCAAGTTTTACTAAGCAGCACTGTCAGTTTTAAAACTTTATACGATGCATATGAAATTTTACTGACTGGCAGACGTTCTTGAGTTTTATGCTGGTATTTTGAAGTTATGAGAGGCACTTAGAAGATCAACCATCTGCACATAAATGAAGTGAAGAAGTTTATGTTAGAATGGTGAATGTGAATACAGGCAAATTTTTATCACTGAGCTAAAACGGCCCACAGATCAGTGATCCGCCGTGCTTGTATGAAACCCACATCTACATACTGTACCAAGGATCTTGCTCTCAAAAAGTGTCATATCTGTAGCTCAAAAAGTAAATGTTCTTGCAATGAAGAATAAATCACTGCTGTAGCTTTTAAAAATAAGTACATTAGTGGTCATGAAACTAAGTAGTCAATTTCTGTAACCTTGAAGTTATTTCCTTTTACATTTTTACATATTTCTTGAGGTAATAGTCTATCGCAGCGATGTCTATGTTTCGAAATTTGCGAAATAGGGGAGTTTGAGTTTACTCCCTTTCACTATACGCCCCCTTTGCCTATCTCTAACCTCCAGCCGTGCATTTTGTTGCAGTGGTGGGCTGGTTTCATTTACGTTGCGTTTGATTTACAAAAGCACTTTCAAATCTTATGCGATAAACAACTGTTCATTAGTGACTTCTTTGGTACTGTTTACGTTTAAAAAGTCAATTAATATTTTGCATAGCCTTAGAAGATCCACCAAGTGACCATCTTGTAACATATTTCGATACAGACTCTTAATATAGTTCAATTTGGAGAAACTGTTCACAAATAAATGTAGAGCTATACTCACTCTTATACAAACTATTCCTGCAAATGCTTATTTCTCTAGTATACTACATTTTAATCAACCGCATGTTCAGAAATTACTTTATTTCTAATTTTCTTGTACGTGTAAGGGGAATGTGGGGAATACAGTGAGCTTTAAGTGAGTGTGAAATGTTTCAAGGGCGGGTTGCTATGCGATGCCTTTGAAATTCCCTTCTCTTTGCAAAGCCAAGAGATAACGGCGAATAACATATACCTATTTGAGAAAAGTATAGGTATTGGCAAATTCAGACAAATAATGCCGAATCCTTTGAAATGGTTCACTCACAAGAAAAAAATAATTTTTTTTCAAATTAGTTGTGTCTTTTAACGAGATCCACGCTGTTTTGTTTAGTAAGCTTTTGCCTGTCTGTCTAACTGTATACCATTTGTGCAATAATCATCCAGAATGAAGAGGGCATTCCAGAGAATTCAAGGTATGACTTAGAAACTGACATGGAATCGCCTGCTTGTGTCCATATCTGGATACTGGACAACTCCCTCCGACTGAGGAGCGCAGTGCGGTATAGCCGCTCATTGCGTAGTGTTTCCCAAAGAGAGAAGTTTGGACATCCCTGATCTATCGTACGAAATTAAACAGCACATTTATCTTTCCAGGATACTAAATGTTTTATAAAAAATTAATTCTAAACGTTTATAGAACTCCGAAAATTCCCTTGAGCTAGAAATTTGTGTAGGTAATAAATAGGTGTTATTGTTTGATAATATTAAAAGAATGACAGTATATCTCCAGAATATCTCCATCATCAGCTTCGATGATACTGTCACTCATAGCTATCCTTGAACTATGCACTGAATATAATCCCTAGGGCGTTTTCTCTATGCAGAGGTTAACCTCATTCACCTGGCCGCTGCATCCTCCGGCCGCAGCCAAGGCCACGCGGAGTGCAGGTTGGGGGTGGCGTTGGTCAGCTCGCCGACTCCCCCGACCGTAAGGCGATTACTTGACCTTTCAGGGACGCTACATTTCTATCAGGATAACTCCTCAATTGGCTCCTCAGGGACCTAACGAGGCTGGGTGCAACCTGTACGGGACCTCCCAGCGGGGGAAAAGTCTCATACCGGTACCGGGGATCGACCTGGGTCCTCCGCGGCAAAGGCAGGAGCGCTACCAACTGCGCTACCGATGTGGTCATACAGCGAATATACTTATTAAAATCAGGTATTTGATGTTCTATTAAAATTGAACTACTACTGAGAGGCAGACAAAATGATGAGCGCAAGGAGATCCTGTTCCCATACCATCCCTGACAAGCTCCACCTAATGCCTTCGCTTACACTTGCGACCCCAAAGGAACCAACGGGGTGAAGGATGGATGAAATTACGGATGAAACGAAATGGAAGGACAGGAAATTAGGGGTATGTATTCATCCTTCCCAGCATTCGCCTAGCGATCCGGTGAAACCCCCGAAAAAACCCACAAGTCTGAAGGATTGGCTAAGGGAATCGAACCTCCCACCTTCCGAATGCGAGCCTCACACATTACCGCGGAGCCATCTTGCTTGGTTAGTCACCGGAGCAGGCAAATGTAATGGCCAACAGTGAGTCATCAAGTCGGGCTATTGAAGAAATGTGGTTTAGTGCTTCAGCTAAATCGTCTTCATTCAAAACACGGTTAAAGCTGTATGTTATGAGTACTTACGCTCCATCCCTCCTAGTTTTACATGTTTTCATTTAGACATAGGAGTCTATAGAATGTTGCATTCATTCACTCGCAGGAAACGCAAAGTCTATCAAGAACTGAACTCTCTGGAGTCACATAAGTCTCGAGTCAAGTCTCGAGGTATGGGAGCACACAGTCCAAATATTGCACTGTGCGATTTCTATCTGTTAGGCATGCAGAAAGAGCATCTGATTGGGAACAATTTACCAAAGATTAAGAAGTTTGCACAATGGTCCTCGAATGCCTCCGTGACCTATGAGCTGATTTCTATCGCTGAGGAATTGAACGACTGGCAGAACGTTCAGAGTATTTTGAGTGAGTGAGTGAGAGTGAGTGAGTGAGTGAGAGTGTGAGTGTGTGTGTATGGTTTAAGGGCCCGTTAAGGGCAGTTTAAAACGTAATACGGCATTCACTAAAAGTTACTTGACCTGTCATAGTTGCCTGTAACTTACTTTTTAAGTACCCTCATAGAATATCCCAACTACTAAGCCCATTTAGATAAAATATCGTAAAATTATTCTCCATGATCTGCTAAAATCTAGATAAACTTAAAGCTTAAAGAAAGGAAAAGAAAATAAGAGTAAGGAAAAAGAACAAATTACCCAGACTTTATTTGAATGCGCGTTATAAATCAAAATACTTCAAATACATTCTTATTCCTTATTTTCAATCCAAAATAATACTTTTTTGGCCATCAGGATTCAAATTTTGGGACTTGGTGAATAATATAGTATATCTTAACAAGAAAAAAGTTGGAAAATAAAGCCTACTCATATTTGCAGCTCCCTATCCAAAAACCTGCTTCATTTCAACAATGTAGACAAATAATATGATTTGGGTGAAAATGTTAGAACACTCATGGTTTTAAAAAATCACCCTGGTGATTATTTTCAACAGTTTACTTACAGAATGGATCTGTGTAATACACGGTAGGATAGCTAGCTCAACTATTAGGCAATAACAAGAATATTCTTTAAAAGGTAACGCAACAGAAAAATTTGGAGGTGTTTCGTGTCTGTACTTATCGACTTAAAAATCTCATACACGTTATTTCTGCAAATGCACGCGATGCTGTTGGTTGTGAATGCCTGTCTAGGTCGCTGCGATTATTTGAACGAGAAAATTTTCTATCTCTGTCTCTTTTAATATGCTTTTATTGCGAATTCTTGCTTCCCTCACGATACTGCTCTTTTCTGCCTTGGAATTAATACGGAGTTTCTACCGCAAGTTTCCCGCACCGACGCAACAATAAAGAGCTTCTGTATTTTATTTGGCTATCGTTAAACTCTTAACTTCTTCACGTCACATAATTGATGTACAAAAAGTTATGATTGATATTTTGTGCGCTAAATCTTTATCATAATTACGCCAATAATGCTGGTGAACAATAAAAAAAGTTGACTGGTTGCAGTGTACAAACAGTTGACTCTTGCTTTCTGGGCAATAAGACTCCCTCAAGAGGGCAGTTAATCTGAAAGCACTGCCCTCCATTCTTACAGCACCGAATATTATACGCCGATTAACAAGAACTGGGATTTTAATAATATTTAGTATGCTATGGACATAACCATGTCAATCTGACGCCTGGATAGATGGGCAAGTGATAGATTAAAATTCGGAACGTGCTCCTCTGGTGGCAAAGATTTCTTTGTGGAACACTTTGTTTCTTTCTCTGTGTTATTTAAGCCTATAAAGAATCGCGGAATTAATGATTCAACACAAACATTTAAAAATAACTTCATCACGAGTGCAAGTTTGAGACCTCCAGGAATTATTTTCAAAATCCTAAGTAATGCTGTGCCAAAAACTTCAAATACGGTAGGTAAGAAACCTTATAGGATAAAAGACCCCTATGTTTTATATTTCCACAAACCAACAGTCTTTTGGGATAAAATTATGATACACGTATTACTCTTTTGAAGTAATTCTGTGATAAAATACACATCTTGTTAAAAGATGAATTTCACACCATAATTTATTCCCGAATGTTTGCCGCCCTCCGTTTAGATTTTCTCACACTGATTTATACGTATTAAAGTACTAGGGAAATTGGAAAGTTGGATAAAAATTTTAAATTGTCATATAATGATCAGAACTCCAAACACGTTGCTTCCGCTCTTAGTGCCTATACTCTAACCTTCAGCAACCATGATGCAACTTCTCTCATCAGATATATGTACCCAGTAAACCTTCAAGCCGATTTCGTTTACTCTGAGATAACCTACCCTAACGGCAGTTGGAAATGCTACAAGTACTTTAAAGTTTCTAACTTCAGTATCCACGCTGTTATGATTCATGAAGTTGTAACAATTAGTAGATTTCTTCTTTCAAATTGACTGTGTGATCTAAGATCGGAAACATTGTATCGCATTTGAAGAAATTCCAATCACGACATGAACCACACATCTTCGGCTTTTCCAACACAACGAACTACATTTTGATCTACCATGACCAGATACTAGATATTGCATTTAACCGTCCAGAAGGAATAGTTTTAGTACACGCTCTAGCTGAGTAGAGGCGTATTTTAGACGTGGTGAATGGCGAAAAGTTGGGCAGCGGTTTATGCTCAAGTTCACTTTTGTATTTATAAGACCATAGGGGTGTCACGTTAGTATTTTTCCGACTTCAGTGCAGTTAACGTCGCAGGAATCCGTATTTAAATACAGTGCTCGCTTGATTATGAAACTGAGACCCACCATCAATTCCCGTGACGCCACACGCGCAGATCCTAGCAAGGTCATTTGCCACGTCTAAAACGTTCCTTTGCACATATAGTTCGTGTTCGCAGCTGTTCATCACACTAAACATAAACATTTGAGACTTTTCTCACTGCGCGTTTAGTTTGCAAATTAAAGATACAAAATCGAACTGTGACATTTTATTATTTCACTTAAATTGCGGCTCCACACGAACAGAAATATTTGAAAGCGAACGCCCTGAATGTTTGAATATTCCAGAGAAATGTTATTGAGCTCTTGAATATTTGAGTGGGAGAGGTACTGCCTGAGGAAACAGTCTTCTAGATTGAGACATTTGCGTTCCCTCTGCAGCAGTGAAGCTGAGGATGGAGATTGGGGAACGGCATTATACTTCTTTTGATGCGGAACCCACCGCCATGAAATGGCCTGGGGTAGCGATTACATTAAAGACGTCCCCGGAAGGGAATGCAACGTTTGCCACTTGCAGACAGAACCCTCCAGGGGAGACCTGAAAACAAAACTTGGTCTTGTTGTGCACATGCATGTAGCAGTTTGAAATATACTTCCATGGACTCTGGTATCGAAGTAAACGTCGATATGGATCAATGCCATAGTACCATTCTTCTATTACACATCCTGGACAGGTCACCGATCAGACATCATACTAGAAGAAATATTCCACTATCATGGAAGCTAAGCTGTATCATCTACTTTAGAAACTTATGAGGAGAATGGTTATCATAATATTCGTTGTTGTGCAGCGTTTCACTTTTAAGGGTAAAACATCCGCTATGAAGACTTAATGACTCCATCAGCAGAGTGTTAACACAAGTCACGTGTTGGTGGTGGGTGCTAAATCAAACTGTATTTTATTTAAGGACACTCTTTTAATGCTAAGGAAGGAGCTGCTCACTAATAATGTGAAAGATGTCTACGAAATTGTGATAGATTACGTATTACTATGGGTTACGAATTCAATCAATGTACATTCAAATATGGTAAAAAATAAACTTATAAAACGCTATATACTTCAATAGAATAATTATAATTATCAACATCCTGTAATAGACAATGGTGAAAGCAGTCGTCTAACACTGTTGCTCGAAGTTCTCATTTTCAAACTCCTATTGTATCTTTACAATGCACATTCTTTTGAATGTTCAACGCGCGTTCCTACAAGACGTAGCACAAAAGCATACATCATCACACTAATAGTATATATATAACAAAATTGTATTTAAGGTAAGCTCCAGGCCAAAGTTTAGAGTACTTCCCGTGGTTTGCCATTTACGAAGACTGAGTAAAGCCTTCAGAAATCCTCAGCCATGGAGGATTGTCCTGGCATGATTTGAACCACAAATCTCTCACTTACGATTCCGTACCTTAACTACTTCAGTTGACTACTTCGGTGAAACAACTCAAAATTTCACACACATATATACACATTCGCATATAAATTGATTCGAGAATACGTATTCCGAAGCCTAATATTATCGGCTTTGTTCCACAGTTTTAAGCCTTTCAAGTACTGTAACCACTTCATCCTGATTTAAGCGAAGGCGTTGATCATTCAAGGGCTCGTAACTGGTTGTAATGCTTTCAGAAGCTTATTATTTCATCAAACAATTATGACTTTGATGCTTATTTGAACTGTAACAACCTAAACAAACACAGTTATTGGCTATTATGGTAACTGATACATAGACTAGCAGCAAACACGCATATTTTTTCGTTGACTCTAGTTATATGGACCTATAATAAAATCCTTTAAAGTGTTAATTTTCCCTTAATGGGTTTGTTGAATGAATATTAAAAAGTCATCAAGCAAATATTTGCTTAATTATGCTAACGGAAAGCCATTATTCCATTATTATGGAAACCTCTTAGGAATTTATTGCTCCTCCTGATGGATCGTTACAGTACTCTCATCAAACATACGAGCTTTAAAGTAGACACAACTTCCTCCATTCTTCCCTTTTTTCACTTTTGTTTTCACAAAGCAAGCGCTATCCTAATATTCTTTACCATTTGATAATAACTTTTAAGTTTAAAACCCTTTTTACATTTAAAATGTATTCCATTCCATCATTTGCGAGTTCACCCAATGTTCCAGGACATTTTCCCTTTTTCTCAGGTGCTTCATCGATGTTCCTTTTTCTAAAGCGGCTTTCTCATAGACACATGCAAATGTTTCCAATTGTTCCCCTGGCGTAATGTCCATGTTAGTGCACTATACAGGGTTACTCGTTGTCTTCATTCATTCATAAGCGATCCTCTGTAAAATATAGTATGTAATAAAGCCCTCATTTGACATTTTTTTTCTGTTTTAGTTTTTGAGAGCAGATCGGTTTATTCTGTATGCTACTTTTTAAGGATTTGAGGCCTTGCTCCGTTACTTCATCTTCTGTTCGCTAGTTTAAATTCTCTACCCCGTTCGCCAAGGGCGAGAGACTTTACCCCCCTTGGCTATCTGGTACGCCCCATGTAGATCTTGGGATGACCATACACCAGAAGTCCACGATGCCTATTTCAAGTATCCGCACGTGTTTCTTACAATTTTTGTCAGGCTACACTGACCGTATATATATTTACACCGATGGGTCAAAGGGCTCCAACGGTGTTGGATGTGCTTATGTTTATGGAACCGAACCATATACATTCGGTTTTCCAAATAGCACCTCCATTTTTACTGCAGAGCTTTATGCAATTTATCGAGCCGTTTTGTATGTTCGCCGTCGTAAATTAGGTGACTGCCTGATTTTGAGCGATTCCCTTAGTGCACTGCAGAGCCTTTGTCAGTTGTACAACCCCCACCCTATTGTACAACGTATCCAGGATGCCCTCCATGTTTTACACGCTTCTGGCGTTGACGTGGTGTGTGCATGGATTCCTGGTCACGTAGGTTTGCCGGGGAATGAAATGGCAGATTTAGCAGCAAAGACGGCAACTACAGAACCCAGTATTACCATCTCACGTGTTACTTCGGAAGACTTTAGGCTTGAAGTGCGGAGAGCGGTGCTGTCGTCCTGGCACGACGAATGGTCAACTCTCCGCGGTAATAAGCTTAGAGAAGTGAAAGAACTTCCGATAAACTGGGTAACTTCCTGTCGCACATCTCGTCGCGAGGAGGTTAGTTTGGCTCGATTAAGAATAGGGCACTGCAATTTTTCGCATGGTTACCTATTTAAAAGGGACCCTGCGCCTCTATGTCCGCTGTGTGACAACGTTTTGTCGGTTCGCCACGTGCTCCTAGAGTGTTACTCTCTAGCGCACCTTCGGGATTCTCTGCAGCTGCCTGCCAGACTTGCAGAGGTCCTAGCGGACGACAAAACAGCGGTTGATAGAGTTTTTAATTTTTTAGCGCAGTGCAATATAAATTTGAGGATTTAAAATTTTTAATTATCTGTTTCTGATTTTGGACATATTTATCACCTTGTTTCATATCTGGCTATTGCCACTGCTTTTTACCTTTGTATATTTTTCTTGTTGCTAGTATATTTATTTTTGAGTGAAATTTATATCTGGCTATTGCCATGAGTCTGTTAAGGGCGCTGATGACCTAGAAGTTGAGCGCCCTTAAACCAAATCCAATCCAATCCAATCTACCCCGTAACTGTGGTAGGTAGCCTCTATTATAATCCACCCAGAAATTCTGTATGGATTATATCTGTATAAATGCAGATCATTTTATAACTGTATGTATCCACTTTGGTGTGTTAATTGTCTTTTCTCTTTGTCTAACAGTTTTCCCATAAACACATCACGAATTTTACTAGCTGATGTCTTCTGCAGTGTCGTAACTGCGCCGTGAAATGAACAACGCCTGTCAGTATACATCATCCGGTTTGCATCACGCGTCCACAGCTTCAATACCTGACCTGCTGCACATATATTCTGAGGTCGTTATTCTTGTAGTTAATTTTGCAGCTAAAAGCTTGCTTTGCTTTCCCCCCTCATAATAAGCCATCCCGCGGTCTCGGCAAAAATAAACACATATAGCTTGTGTGTGCGACGCGTACTTGGACGTAGTAATCAACCACAAAACACACTAATCTTATTAACTAAAGTTACCTGAGTTAGCAATACAAATATCTGCACTTAAACCCCTAAAAGCCTGCGTATTATAACGCAGCGATTCTGAAACATTTCCGCTCAAAACACAAAGAAGGTATGAGGAAGAGGCTTGTGCGACGTCTCAGTTACGCTTGGCTGGGTTAAGGTTCGGGCTTTGCGAAACCATGTTTCGCTGGGTATTATAAGTGAGAACTAATATTAAACTCTAATACATTTTTACTGTAAAATGATTATAAGTTCCAAGTTTTAAAATCATTTACAAATACCTAAAATCAGATCCACTCTATAAGTGAATACTACTTTTCATTCCGAATATTTCTTACCTCCGATAAAGGTATCAGGAGTTTTCCTTGCTGAGAAATTTTTCAAACCTGCCGCCTCAAAAGCCTACACAGAAAAAATTGTGAATCCCATGGAAGAATTATCCTGCATTTAATCTCCAGATACCGTCTTGAATTTTGCCTCACAATACTGAGGGAAGAAATTACTGAAAACGGGTCATCTAAGATCCATTTTTTTAGCTTTAATACAACTTCCCAATATTTATTTACAGAAAACGTATCTCCGTCTGTTCATTTGTACAAGATATAAAGTGGACTGTGTAATTTTATTCTACCTCTTTTTAGATAGACAAACACGTAATTCTGATTGTTGTAAAATTCTGTAAGCATTATTTGCATTAAACTTCAATATGTTAAAGAGATGATCTAGTGCAGTAAATAACGAAAACGTTGCTTTGTGTCGTATAATCTTCACAACTGTGTATAATGCATAGACATGTCTTCCTATTGCCAAAAACCAAATCTCTTAGAGGGTCGGAGATACAGCTTTGCCATTGAGTAAATTGGTATATTGCAATACAATGGATATTTAACAAAGAATCGAAAGAAAAATGACAAACCTCCATTTTTTCCTTCCCTTAGGCGAAGAATTTTTCTGTCATTCCATAAACACGTGGATAAGAGTACTTCTGACTAAAATGCCTTGAAAAAATCCGAGAATAACCTTCGGAGAAAATAGGGGAAAATAAATACTTTGGCTTATGTAGGCGATATAAAGAGAAACTAAATGAAAAAGGGAAATTAAAAGGCTTCAAGAAAATTAGATGGACGGCTATATAAGGAGAGAACTCCAAATGCGATATGAAAATTCCTTAGAATCAGTATGCAATGAAAGCCTCCGTCTGCGTGAAAACCAGCAAATATCCCTATTTAGAGAAAAGTGGAGTGTGGGAGTTTACTTTGATATAATTTTTCTCTTTCATGTTGCACTTGTTAGCATGTTAGTATCTCTTGATCTTCCTGTGTATAATGCAGCTTTTACTCCACAAGCCTGGTATCATTCGATAAGAAAGGCCAGATTTCCACGGCTCTTTTTGATGCGAAGTAAATATGAGGTATAAAAACTTTGCAACATATTACTACACTCAGTTTTCATAATGAAGCTAGATCCCTGTGAAAGGGACATAAACACCGGTTTAGGAATTAGAATAAGAGCGACATATGTACCAAAATAATTCGCGCATTTAAGAGTAAATAAGGAAGCTAGATGGCAGTCATCTATTTAAAATCAAGTCCATATGATTTCGTTAGTTGTAGGCCAAGAGAAACAAGAATGTTGAGTAATGTTTTGGAAAACGTAAACTAATAATGAGTAGTTATGAAATGATTCTTAACACATAGCTGCTTTTACAAATTGTATTATTTAGAAATGTCGACATATTCTGTGCAGTAAATCCTGGGTTATATGTTAAACGTAAATAACTGAATACCTGGGTGCAATAACAGCGTTATTAGTAAAAGAACAACTGGAGAAAATGTGAATTAAACTTTTGATTTGTGACAGACTTCCCGCAACGATTTACTGTAGAGAAATGTATATTTATTACTTAGAGAATATACGTTTTCATCATTCTGAGAAAGAATTGCATCCAACTATTTTGATAAAAGATATGGCCTCTTATGCTGAAAGTTAACAAGTTTCTTGATTACGGGATTATATAAAATTGTTTACAACTCATATCATGACTATAAATTTTTGGTTACTATTATTTACATAACATATTTTCAGAGAAAAACTAGTCCTACTAGCATTTTATGGTTTCAAAAACTTACATACAATCGAGAACCTACTGTTTTAACCGAATTTACCCCTAATTGTACCTGACTGATGAAATTCTTCGTAACTTTAGAAAGGAAATCTGTCATTTAGAAAATTTATAGATATTAAGCAGTAGTGTATGTACTAGAACTAGGTACCACGTTTTGAAGTAAGAATTTTTAACTCATCTTTCTTTAGAAACCACGTTGATTATGTGGAAAGATTTGAGCAACATTTTACAGTCTTCCGTACACTCATATATTCAACACTATCTCCAATTTTCAACTAGTTTTCCAATACTTCATATTTATAAAATTTTTTGTCCCGTTTCTTATGTAGGGGCTCCTACAGGAAATCGACATACCAACCGCGACAGCTAATGTGATAACGTTTGAGGCTGGCATTAGGACGTCCCATCGCCGTGTTAAAGCACCCTCTCTGAGGTTGAGCTTTATCGTGATTTGTCCCATGTAGACAGGTGAATGCGGGGATGGGTTTTATGTATATGTACTACCACCAGTCATACTGTTCCTCATTTAGTATCCGTTCATCTTTCGACTACGCACCTGATGGTGGATGGTGTGCGATCGATGCATAGTTCCGCCAAAGGAACTCTCACCCAAACCTGTCAATCCATAGGTGGATATGGAAGTGTCAGGGGATGCTCAATCTGTAAACGATAGGTACCCCACTATACTGCACACGCTGTGCTTCTTTTCTCTGGCCTCATCACTTCCTAACGGGATTTACCAGGCGCAACAGGCCAGCTTTGGCCGTGGTGCCAAAATCGTCCTCCTTAATCCTAAAAGAAGAAATATTCCCAGTTTCAATATTAAGCTATTTCACCAAACATACTGAATCAGATATCTTGTGTGGCGTGATATTTCACCTTGGTAGCTTAAGGTAGTACACAGATCCGAAGATACTTTCTTGGAGTCCCAGCCATGTTATTACTTTTTCAGTTCTGATTCTATTTCCCAACCTAAAGCATACACATGGCTAACGTGAAACAGTAGTTATCACCAGCCGTGTGCAGTCACACGCGATACAGGCTAGTTGGGGACGGAGAATGAAGTAACCGGTACCGCTCATCCGTCGTATATACACGCGCATCAGAAGATGCCTAGAGCTGTATACCTCCGAGAGAGTTGCTGTAAAACCCTTGTGCACTAAACTTGCGCCTTTTTGCACACTTCTTCCCTCTTCTAGTTTTTACAATACCTACTGAAAGCATTATAATAGCAATATTCTTGTTCTGTACACCACATGAAACAGAAACACTGAAACATTTTAAATTAGTCCATATAAGAGTAAGCACATTGAGTTGCAATTCTTTATGCCATCAGCCTTTAAAAAGGATAGAAACAACTAGTGTCACCATTATGACATTATTGAAATTCTAGAACAACAAATGTGTTTTGAAAAACTTCGACGATACATTAAATTAAATATAGGAATAATCAAAATCTAAAACAACTGCCCATCCCTTATTTTTTAATGTTATGCTGTATAATATCCCTTTAGAAAAATATCAACTTACGTCTTTGACTTACATGATTTGTAAGTGTTTAGTAATGAGTTTGTTTTATGCTTTATAACTAAAAACACCAGCCCAGTGCAACTTAGAGTACTATACATACGAATATAAACGCAAAATAATTAATTATTTTTGCAACACAACTGAAAAAACTCAGTTATTCTAACATGCTTTTCCCCTATTCCCTCGGAGATATGTGTCGTCGCATTTTATATATTGTTTAGCAGTGTTCGTTTTCCACAATTCACAATTTGATTTGCTTTTCTTTGCTTTATATTCGCTTTCAGCGTAATCCACATTGCTTTTCCGAGGGAATGCTTTGTTTACTCAATGTCTAACTGCCTTATTTAATTCCGAGAAACAAGAGCGCAACAACTGCATCGTGCATGATTGCCCTTCACTGCATCTCCTGACACCTGACGATGTGGTAAGGAAACAGGTTTTTACAGAAATGATATCTCGTAGGTTGAACAATATAATGCGTGTATGTTTGATTTAACAGTGATGGATGTCTAACACGCTTGATGCACTCAGGTTTTTAATTATACTAGGTGTTTAAAAACGTGATGTTGCAACAGTGTTGGGGTTGGTGAAAACTAGAATATATGTTCCTATAAACATAAACAAGTACCTGTTGAGATACGAGCAATTTTAGTTGTGTTGGGTATTTACACCAAACAATGGACTTCATCCCTCAAGTGCATTCTTGGGAACACTTGGTACTGTCACAAACAGTTAACGGAGCGATTGTTGGGTACACACCCATTAACACCAAACAGAAGTTGTGAAGATTTCTGCCGTTCCGTCCTCTGGTAACATTTGCACGTCATTTCGATTCTACTACAGAAGATGCTCCATGTGGTTATATGCATTCTTACACAGACTTCAACTCATCTTGTCAAGGAATCCAGAACTGTTGCCATCATACCTGGCTGCTCTCGGATTTGGGCACATGCATTGGTCACACGCTCTTGTAACTGTGCACATTGCCGATGGGGTTGGGATATACAAATACACTTAAATATCACAATAGCCAAAATTGAGGTTCATCAAATGTGAAAGCCGTGCTACTGGGCCTCCTTGAAAAATGCATCCACTCAATGAAGTCTGGTGAAAATACTCATATCAACAGCTATTTGTTTTCGGATATGTCTTCAGGAACACTTCTAGGATCGCCCAATCCCAACTCCTGCAGCAATATCACTCACTGTTTTAAAGCAACCCGCATAAACTACCCTAATTAACACTTATTTGTCGTTCTACTGACTGAAAATCACAATTTAATCAATGTTGTTAGACACGTTTCAGAGAAAATAAGTCTTCAACATTTAAGTGTTGCAGACATTCTGAAAACGTTCACCGTTTATCCTGAAACAATGGCCGCTTTCAGTACGTAAATTCGTATTATACCAGCAATGTTTATTGATTAAACTATACGGGCGCAGGGATTTTTCCGAAACAAAGTTGAAGGTGCGCTTTTTACGCGCAAAAGAGCTTGCCAATAAAGGAACGCGTCAATATTCAGTTGCTATTGAACTGCCACATAGCCAAGCTCTTCCAGCGCTAAGCTCTTCCCTTCTTGCTTTATGACTTTGCTCTAGAAGCATATGAAACTTTATTTCACTACGGAATCCAATTGGACCAGCCAACCCTCGTTTTATAGGCACAGTAGCTACTCTCAAATCTGTTGTACAGAAAGCCAATTTGGTATAATGAAAACGTATAATGCTTATTTAATGAGGCCTTCGTAGTTTCCCCTTCTTTCCCTTTTTGTACCTCTCTCCAATGACAGCAGTATTCAAACTACTGGGTAGAGATAGTTATAACAATGACACGTCGGCATGAAAGGAAAGGTATTGATCATTTCTGAGGTTCACTAAATCGTTATTCAACTGTGGTTTGGTTCACACCATGTCGTACACATCAGAAACTACACGTGGCCAGATTGTTAGTTTGTGGCAAACTAGTAACACAGGTCGACAAATTTCAGAATTTGTTAAAATTCACAGAAATGTAACTAAATTTTAATGCTACCAAGAAAGGCGGTTTATTGCATGCGTATTAAAAGCAGAAACTGCATTATGATATGGGTAATGGACAAACGAGCTTTAAGCTATTTCGGTAGGAATTTTAGTTCCAGAATAAATATATATGGAGAATTTGTAGAACTAAACGTATTTATATTTTTCAGTGTAATACTGCATTATGTTTATTAAAAAGTTCTACTCGTTTTTATGACTGTAAGGTTAAAGCTTTTCTTATAACGCAGAATCGTTTAATAACCCCATAAATACTGCTTATTTCGAGCAACGTTTGTAACATTTTCCATTATAGGCATTAACCCTAGCATTACAAATCCATAACTTGGATTACCGGGGGGGGGGGTGTACTTTATAACTACTAATAACATATCAGCAATGTTTAAAACAAATTTACTGTAAAATTGGATATTATGCATTCTCAAATTTAAAAAGGTAATATTTAACGCTGTTTAACTATTCCTTTTTTACTTTCTCTACTGATAAGTAGAAGGAGGTATTATATTCCACCCAAAAAAATTCGATGTCGAGATTTCACCGGAAATACATGTTTTGAGACCCCTGAATCCAAAAAAAGCGTTTTTAGAAAAAGGTCTCTCTCTCTCTCTCTCTGTCTGTGTGTGTGTGTGTGTGTGTGTGTGTGTGTGTGTGTGTGTGTGTGTGTGTGTGTGTGTGTGTGTGTCAGTCAGTCTGTATGCCTGTGAACAGTATAACCCAAAAACGAAAAGTCGGTTAAAAACCAAAGTTGGTATTTAAGTTTACTGTCTTTCAAGGATGCGACACTAAGATTTTTAAGAAAATAGCCCCACCCTAAACTACCCTTTACATGGAAGCTTTTTTGAAAATTTTGATTTTCTTGACAATGGATCTAACGATTTTGATTAAAATGTGATATGTTTAAGATATTTGTACGACAAATTAAATATATGTATTGAATTTTCCGCTATAGCTTATGTAGTCCTATTTACTCTGGATGACTTATGAATAATTCGTAAATCGTAAGAGATAGACAAAATCTTACTATACAGAAAATGCAGATCTCGCTAAAACACACAATTTATGTCAAAATAAACCTTTTTGTAGAGTTAACCATCTCGGAGATATTCCAAGTTATTTGTGTCAGCTTCGGAAAACTTAAAACTTTCGTGAAATGGAACATCGTTGTTCATTTTTTATATGTTAAGCGTGCAAAGAGAACAGGATCTCAAAGCTTTAAAAGATTTGACTATCGCTCAAAGCCTACTGTATTCTAATATGTCCCTTGTATCTACAAGGAAATAAGCAATAAAATAATTTGTACAAAAGTTTATCTCTACTAACACGAAGGAGATCTAGGAATAAGTTTGTAAGAATGGTTAGCACAAAAGTAGAGAAAGTCATGTGAGTGTAACACATCAGATTTTACTTTTATAGATGAGTCAAATTAGATATGTCGGTGCTTATTATAGAACTTATACTACCAACGGAGGTGACCACCGCTGGAATCAAAATATCTCAGTAATTTTTAAAACAAATTCATTTTAAAATTGGGTATTATATCTTATCATGTCTATAAAGGTGATATTTAACATTGTTTAACTATTCCTTTTTTACTCTTTCAACCAATTTAATCTTTATATCAATTACGATCACCTCGACATTTCATTGTTTCTCAAAAAGACCAAGGATGAAAATTTTCAAACAAATACGCATTTCAGTAGTTGAAACAGTGATTGACAATAACTATTAACTGCATGACAAGAAATTGAACGACAGAATATAAAAAATTACAGAATGTGGGCATAAAGTTAACCTCCCCCCCCCCCCCGCCCCCGGAAATGCGAGGGTTAAGAACTTGGAGAAAAATCTAAAGAAAACTAAAACGTGGCTCTTCTGCGAGGCCCTCTACCTTTCCTTGTCCTCATTACAGTGCCACACCTCTAGCAGCGTATTGCAAACTGTCAGGATTTTATCGGTCATTAGTTATGCCTCACCCTTTGCGAGAGTCAGTAAGATAACAAACTGATAGTCCCAAACGGTGCAGTTTACTAAATTCGTTTTGTGTACAACATATTTTTTCACCACTAAGTTCTCGTTTATTTACTGTCATTAAGCGATCCGGTCTGGCCCACTCCACGTAACTTCAGCTTTACTGGAAAATGACATTTCGTGTGTGTCATTACTAAAATGATGCTTAGTTGTCCCATTTCATCGGAAAGGGATCGTAATTGCATCTAACTGGGCAAACTTGTTAAGCTCCATGAGGTTGATAATCCTGCAGGTCAAACAAATACATAAGCAAGAGTATCGGGGAAAAGCAAGTTGATTATGTTCATTCGAAATACGAATGTCTACTGACTGATGACCTTACAGAGTAATCAGTTGTCATCCTGTGGGAAGATGGTGATCCTTTAGGTGTTTCTACAGTGCTGTAGTTAATCTGAAAGAAATAAACACATAGAATCCGATTATAATGTATAGTATAAATTCTATGATAATTTATCTTTCTCCTTCGTTGTCCACTTTTCAGTAGATCCTACGGCTAGTAGTGCAGTTCACTTTTCAACTCCTTCCTTCTGGTATGTGGCAAGTTTTCGGTCACAGTATTTTTTGCCTTCTTCAGGTTCGTTTCCCATTAACTAACAAGGTTTAAAATCTCCTATACTAGAGAAAGTGGCAATGTTATCAAGAAGCGAAATACTTAAGTGCACATAAGGGCCTTTTGTGCGTCTGGAAATATCCGGGAGGAAGGTGTAAAGTGTAAGAAAAACAGTGCGAAGGGATCGGGGCGGCAAACACTGACATAGGCGGGGTCTCTTCAGATATTACTGCCTGACTCTGCGGTGGCGGGACCTCACACAGGTACCTCTCCCCACGGAGTACTCTGAGTGCCCTTTCACACCGATCGCCAGCGTAGACAGCGTCTCAAAAAGAAATCGAGCACCATCCACTCGCCTGATCCTTAGGCCCTGAAATATTGAAAGGAAAACAAATGACAGAAAAATTCGTTTCGTCATATAATCCCTCACAACATTCATCTAGCAAACGGGTACAATCGCGGAGGGAAAATCTCAAGATCGATATGAACAGCCCAGTGGCAATCAATCCTGGAGTCTCCCGATTGAGCCTCTCTTGTTACCACGGAGCCATCTCACTCAACTCTATATAGAAGTTCAGGCTACAGGTGATACAAAGGTAGGATAAGGGGATGGTGCGGATGAGAGGGGAATAGGTTACATCATTGCCAGGTTTAGCCATGAAAGTTTATGTTTCAGTTCTTTTTTTCTAAATTTTCAACAAATCTATTATGAAACGAAATGACTAAGTGTACAAGCAGTTCAATATGTAACACTGGAAGCAAATGCTTCGCTTATTTTTTCCGTTTTCACAGAACTTTCAATTGGTTTTCGTCTGCTAAAGCACAACGTGGCAACTGCATACGCAACACATGGTTGCCACATCTCTATTATGTTATGTTTCGTGTTCGTCTTGTTCAGAGCCGAATAGTTGTGATGTTAAAGTGTGAGAAAGTGTGTTAACTGATGATTATTATTTCACATTAGTGTGTTATATTATTAGCGAAAATGGAAGCAACGTTGCCAGAGCGTTATAATATGAAAAGAGTTCGTAAAGCACACTACAATGTTACAACACTGCATGCCAAAACACGTGATGTGAAGTACATCCGGTTTATATTGCTCATAGCCTGAATTTCTGTATAGAAAGATACTGAAACCTAATATTGTTTTAGTGAAAACAGCACATATAGCGGAACTGGTAAAATTTCAAAAACTATGTAAAATAGTTTAAATGCATAATTATGAAAATTGGATAAAATTTACAACTTCCGACCACATAACTTCAGATGGCTGTTCTTGTGTATTTAATAATGACAAAGAAATAAAGATATGAGTGTATCGTTTCGGAAGATCATTCGAAGGGGGATTTTATTTTCTTCATGGTCTCACAGTAGGTCAACTTTTAATGTGATCGAGATTTAAAAGAAAAATGATGTGGCATTGACTCCTAAGTTTGTGATAACCCAGTCCGTTATTTGTATTGTGGTGAAGTAAGACAAAGGTATTGAAAACACGGGTTTGTGAATTCTTTCTGGACTGTAATCTTAACTCTTAGTAAAGAGTCTTACCTTTATTATAATTAGGAAGAACTGGCACCAAGAGAAAATTACGTACTGAAATATTGGCTTAGAATTGCAAATGTATATAAGCAAAGTATTGCAGAGCAGTTTTCAAAAGCTCAGGAAATATGTGATCCAGAAATAACTTGGTGTGATTGAAGAAAGTTTGGAAAATAATCGGTTTTGGAGAACCAGGCAATCATTATAATATGGTTTTTGGAGAGAAGTTAGATTAGGAATAGAAGTTACTGAAGGGCAAGGAATATTTGCTAGCTGTAATTCCAATTTTACTGAGTATTTATTTAATGTGTCATTTGAGAACTGCCAAGAAGACAAAGTATTACTCTGCACTTGATATGTTCAATTGTAAAAACAAACTAAAACAGTTTGGAGTAGAGAAAATTACACTGAACAGTGGGACAAAGTCGCAACAGAAACTTTTGTAAAAGTTATGAAATTGTAAGCGCTAGGAATGTGGGGGAATTTAGAAGAATGTCAGTTTCCAACAATTTTTGTCTTTCACCTTGTCTGTGGGGTGTCACCCAAGCGTTAATGTCTGCCTATACTGGGATGTTAATCTCCCCAGGTAGATTCCTGAATGCCATCGGAGATCCTTGATTTCCTCCCCAAGACCACCAAGGAATTGGGATCTAGGTATATTGTCTCCATTGCGGTTCCCGGTGGCCCGAATGGAATCCCAGTTATCACGAGGCTGAGTGCACCAGATCCCCACCCCGGTTCCGGGGATCGAACCTCGTTCCTCCGCACCAGAGGCTACCACGCGGAGGTGGTCTCTAACAACTTAGAGGATAATAAATGTTATTTACTAGTGGAGAGAGAAAAAAATGGAATTATTAGAGAGGAACTGGAGGTACAGTTTACCAAAATGAATTATGGGTAAAAAACGATGAATGTAGTTCAAGGAAGATGTTGAAAAAATAGGAAATTACTTAAAGTAAGAGCCAAATGACATAGGGAAATTAATAAATATGACAATGATACATATAAGCCATTTGATACTAATTTTAAATAGAAAGTGCGGCCCAATAGTAAACACTCTTGTGTTTTGAGTATATTGGGTTCTTATGGAGAAGTCTGCAACATACAATTTGTGAACTGATTGAACAGAGAAGTTGCTATAATATTATTTTAAAGATCTTATTTAACCTTATAATTAATATAATAGTACATTAAACATTACGAGTGAAATAAGTTGAATTTCAAAGTCATTAATTCATCCTAGTTTTATCTGAACTTTAGTTTCAATGAAACCTGGGGTACGATGCATGCCACGGGGCTATTTTCTTTTGGACCAGCTTCCTGATTTTTGCCTATTAGGTATAACCCTTTAATGGTGTATGAACACACGTAATAAATAGAGAATGATACAATGAAGTGAAATTCTTGTGATATCAATGCCCCTGGAGAGAGAGAGAGAGAGAGAGAGAGAGAGAGAGAGAGAGAGAGAGAGAGAGAGAGAGAGAGTAATAACCATACAGGTCCTGTATATGGCATGAAGAGAATGTCATTCTGCTTATTCCATCATCAACAGGGTCACATTATTTATGTTAGATCCTTTGTGTAGCTCTGGCACCCTCTGCGTGATTGTGTTATGTCTATTGGAGTTGTCCCTCTTGTTTCGCACCCTATTATCTGTTCTCCATTATATACCTTTGATCCTTATTACGGGCTTCAGTCGCATTATTTCACTTTTTAATAATCACTTCGCCATGCAAACAGAAGCATCAAAAGTGTAAATCCGATTCGGGCGAAATTTTAGTCAAAGGTTAACATGGCCTCATGGCTCGCATTTATTTCGACCAGGTTGTGTGCATACTATCTGAACATTTAGACATTTAATTAATGCTCTTAAATTTCGTTGTTCGCGTGGAAATGAAGGAAACGCCTTAATTATTACACTTAGTGCTTACAGTTGGAAACGCCGATTCTATCTTTCTTGTGTTACCTTGAAATTGATATTCAGCCTCACTCTAGACTCGCACTTCCTTATCTGGTAGATTCATATTAGATCACGTTGCAAGTTTGCTCTAGTGGGATAAATGTCAACATGAATAACTCCACCTCTATGTTATGTATAATTCATACCGAGTGGAAGGTATTGGCCATGCGTTAACCAGGTTTTGCCCATGATGAGTGTAGTAAATATGTCCAATGCAGTTACTGTGAATCAGGAGCCGTTTCGCCGGAAAAAATAATGATTTGTGTAAAATATTTGGAGCCATATAGCTTCTTGGATATCAATGGTTCATTATTTCACTAACTGTCGCGCAAACATTGTGTGAACAATGCTGTAATGCATTTCTACCTTAATACCAATGAATGCCCATAAATCACTATTTAATGTTAAAGTGTGACGCAAAATTTAATGTATAAGCAAGGTTTGGTAACGTTACGTTAACACTAAATTGTGACTAAATTAATTCGAATTGAAATAAAAATAAGTTATAGCATTGTTTACAGTTTACTGTTCTATTAATTTCATGAATTTTTCGATCCAAAGGTAGTTCAATTAGTTGTGTAACATTTATATAAAACTGCGAGAGGGAAAAGGCGATTTGATGGGGCACCTCCTAGGGGGATGAATGAGGCGAATGGATCCCAAGGGCGGCCGGAACGTTGCCACGACAGAGTAGGTTGCACGGTCCGTACATTTTTCCAGATAGAAGCACCCCGGCGGAGACTGAAACCCCCCCCCCTCAGGCTTGTTCAGCCAAGGAAAAAATGAATGAGCGCATTAGGGGAGCAAAATATCTTCAAGCCCCACGCCGTGTTGCAGCGCGGTTTACACACGTGGATATTTCAAGCATGGAGCCTGAATTTATTGGTAGTCTGTTCCATAGGTTATTACCTGTTGGACACACAAATAGGCTGTGTCTTGAATCAACGCTAACATTTGTACTTCTTCCTGATAAAGAAATGAACGGTATAGCAAACTTGCTATTTTGCGTCCGACAGACGATAACATATGGAACAGATTATCAATAAACTCACGCTGCATATTGGAAATAGCGAATTGTGTAAGCCCCGCTGCAACAGAATGTGGCCCTTTAGAAATATTGTGCTCTCCTAATGCGCTCATTTTATCAATGGAAACAAGTGACTCACCGTCCAATCCAGGGGACGAAATTTTCAGAGCGCATTTGTTCCCCCTGCTATGCTGCTGCCGCGACGCTAGCCGACGCTTCCAGCCCTGAAAGAAACTTACTGGGATTGAGGGTGAAATGAAGTTATTTATGTAACAAAATGGAGGGACAGTATATTCGGAGGATATGGAACACCTTCCCGAAATTTGCCTGGTGACCGAGGGAACCTCAAAAGAAGTAATGTCGGCCACGGGTATTGAACCCATGATCTCCCGAATGAAAGCCACAGACGTTAGTGCCTGAGACATGTAAGAGGAATTAAATATCATTAAAAATTGAGCTTTTACTTCAAAGCTTGAAATAGTAATAATAATATTGAATTTTAATGTGAAATAGCTTACAGTGAGATGAAGGCTGGATCGAGTACCACGATATCCTTTGACGTATGAGCCCTCATGTGATGGCAAGAACACTCGCTTGAAATGAAACCCTTCGCCTTTGATTTGTTGGGCCAGATAACGAAGCCCTTCCACTCCAGAAGTTTTCCGTCGCTAAATTGATGCGGGCCGTAAGGCAGTCAATCAAGATACGAGTAATCTGCCGATTTCTGGGGTCAAGTGAAACAAGAAGTGTAGGGCGAACATTTTAGAGGACATTACTCTAGATTTAGAATTTCTATCCCGTGTCAGTAATGCTTCTGTTAAGGTTTGACGTTTGACGTGTATGTGGTGATCACTACTTACTACATTTAAGATATAGAAATTTGCTTCATTAGAAATCGTAGAAGATCATATTTTGCTTAAAGCGGCACTTTACCAAACGCTTCCCACGGGCTCTCACTTGAAATTGGCTTGTACAGTTCTGTGCAGAAAAACTTCCCAATGTAGGAGCGCGACAGTTTCCGTTGGTTTTAAGGTATCAAGTAACCTCTTCTCCTTCTAGTACCAATGTTCTTAATATTTTTCCTTTCGAAACTATTGAATAAGCAGTAAGGCATTATTTTCTTACGAGTAATACATTTGTCACCAAGTTCCCTTCAGCCTGATGCAACTGAACTTACAGATTAGCCCGATCTACGCTTACAATTTTATGTAAAAAATGGCCTCTTGCATTATTTTTTACATAGATGATATTTTATAGTAGTATAGAGGCTACAAGCTAAGGAGGATTTCAGCATTGCAGGCAAGCCTAGGAATACTGAGCCCAATAAATCTTCGGAAGGAAGGAATGGTGCAAGGGAGCATGAGGGGTACCAAGATATGATGATGGCAGACGTGGCTCAGTGGGGTCCTCAACGTTTCCTGGTTATCCACCGAAAGCCCTTCTGGTGTTATTACAGGGATGGAAACATTCGTAGTAGTACATAAATGAAAAAAGCTTTCACCTACATATCTGGGAAAACCACGAACAAACCCAAGGGCAGGGTGGATGATGCAACGGGAACCGAACCCGTAACCTCCCGATTGTGAACTTCAGACGTTAACGCCTGAGTCCTCCTCCTATTTTGCGTTTACGTTGGTTAATTAGTTTCTCTTTTTTCTTTTTCTTATAAATGTATATTCTTTCGTATTAACTCTGGTTAGGCACTAAGTTGAAAAGTTGTATCAGACATGACCTCTTCCAGGACGTGGACCACGTGTCTTCAGTTCCTAATCACCGAAATATCGCTACCATTGCGATATGATCGTTGGCGCGTTACCTAAACAGAAAGAGATCATTTATGGAAGGTGAACGACTGGATGGTCCAAAATTGCAGCTATTTTATTATTTAAGTAAATGTGTCATTCTCTGTTGATTTCAGTGATATTTGGTTCTGTATATTATATTATATTATATTATATTATATTATATTATATTATATTATATTATATTATATTATATTATATTATATTATATTATATTATATTATATTATATTATATTATATTATATTATATTATATTATATTATATTATATTATATTATATTATATTATATTATATTATATTATATTATATTATATTATATTATATTATATTATATTATATTATATTATATTATATTATATTATATTATATTATATTATATTATATTATATTATATTATATTATATTATATTATATTATATTATATTATATTATATTATATTATATTATATTATATTATATTATATTATATTATATTATATTATATTATATTATATTATATTATATTATATTATATTATATTATATTATATTATATTATATTATATTATATTATATTATATTATATTATATTATATTATATTATATTATATTATATTATATTATATTATATTATATTATATTATATTATATTATATTATATTATATTATATTATATTATATTATATTATATTATATTATATTATATTATATTATATTATATTATATTATATTATATTATATTATTTTATTTGTAGCCTTTAGTGGGTATTTCATACAGGGGTATGCACTTTACATCACTCTCCACTCTTTAAATTTCTGGAAGTTACATAGAGGTACTACGGTTGGTGATACATTACCTTGTGATTGACACTTGTGTGGTGTGACCTGACAGGGGCTCGTCAAGTCGTTGTCCAGTCAGGTAGTAAGAATGCATTACCATCAGAGGCATGACGTCATTGGTGGCAGCTACGGCTTCAGTGGAAAATTACGTGCATTTTCAAATGTATGAACTGATCTGATTCTGTTTGCAAGCATGTCATTTAGCGAAGTGTTCAGTATTGTTATACAAAATGATGATGTAAGGATTTAATCATTCTAAATGTTATGTTATATTCAGATCTTTACTGTCGAGTAAATATTGCAACAGCTAAATGTGATAGCTGCGTGGCTGAGAGATGTCAACACAAGGTAACTTCTCACCAATAACACATAGCTACAAGTTTTCAGTCAAAACTTTTTAAAGAAAAATAGAAAACGACCTTGGGAAAATTTTATTCAGTGCAGTACACTCTGATTCAGATGTTGGCTATATAATTCTTGACTTCGACTTTGTATATCAACAGTGACACTGGGAAAAGTATGTGGGAGTGAGCTGATTGATTTGTGTCTTTGTTACGTTGTGGAAACTGTTTATTTGATGGTCTGTAGTGATCTAAAGTGCAATTTGAAACATGCCTCTTCCTAGACCCTGTTTAAACTCAGGAAATTCACTTGCAACTTTCGGAAATGTTTTAACAGTACAGTCTGACCAAAATGCTGAAGAAAGAGGATTAAAGGAACAAAACTGCGTACTTTCGCAGAGTTTAAGAGAAGATGTGAACAGTTAAAACAGAGGGTATGTGTGTGTTATAGGCTAAAACACTTCTACATATGAAATTCACTGACAAATGTCAACAAAGTACACCATTTTGTTAATATTGCGCATGCGCAGAAGAAAGTACCAACCCAAGTGTGCTAGCGTAATCCACGAAAATAGACAATTTTTAGTTCTTTAAACACACTTATTACCAAATCAGCACTATGCATCGTCAAGAAATTGAAGATTTGGATGATGATATAAAGTTCGGTGTCGCCTTCTTTACTAAGCAATTTCTAATATTATATTCGTTATTTGAAACCAGTTCATATAAACATAATAACCTTAACCAAAACTTGGGTAAATCTCAGTCAGAGCACCCTGTCAATTTACTGTAGCTTGGTTTCCTGACGGTTTCCGCTCAGCTCACATTCATTTTCATTTTCCTTTCTATGTTTCCTTTTCTGTTAAGCGAATATTGAGCATTATTTTATTCATTTAATTTTTTCTCTCTCGTGGTGTATTGTCTTTTGTGGACTATTCCACGGGTCACGATTTTAAACTGGTGAAAGAAAATTCACTTTTTTGAGCTTAATAGTACATTGCGTGCTAAGAACTGTGATACCTATCAGGTCGAGAATACATTTTGGGAATATGAGGCCCGCAAGGTCGAGTTTTCCCAAGCATTCGAGACCTGAAGTAACTAACATTTCGTGGTTAGCCAATTACTTTTTTGCAACGCTTGAAAAAACCATAAAAAGTAATCATAAATCAAAACTGCTTGTTCATATTTTATTGGGCATTAAGAAAAAGGAATTATCAGTGTGAATAAATGTAAAGCTACATTTTTGTTGTCTCATATAGGCCTAATAACTTGTATATTTCATGTGAAAATCCAGGTTCCATGTCAAGAGGTACCGAAGAAATAAAGAGATTTGAATCGCTACTTAACGTTAACAACATGTCCAATTGCACATTTAATATTTCACTCAATAAATAGTTAATACGTTTGTATATTTTGCTAAGGATTCATTAATAACTTATTTTTATGTTACTATGCTGTGGTGTGTTACGTCATGTCCTACTGGTACCGTAAGTATTAATGACCAGTTTTAGCCTTATTGCCATGGAAGCTGATAAATGAATTGTAAATTCAGCTTACACTACCAAATATGTGTTAACAATCATTAACTTACATCGAGTATCGCAAAAAAATTCTTAGGATGACTTCCTTTGGAAGCAAAGTAAAGCTGGTGGTCCCTTGTCGTGGACTTACGTCACGTAAAAGAATCTTGGGCGTGGGAGAAAAATTTAAGGGGTATTTCACAAAAATATGGAATGAACTGTAACAACAGCAGCAGTTAAAGAGCATCCTCTAATAAGAACTCACTTTACTTTATTTTCCTCTCGTGGTGTTTTAAGCTCAAATCTTAGTGGCTCTTCTGTGTGAACGGCACATTCACAAAGAATAGGCGGTATTATAGGATAATCTTCTTTATTTTCTCATAAATGCTAACATACATGGCAATTTTTGTTACTTATTTTCAAGACCTTACCAGAAACAATTTCCCTTCATGATCTATAGTGCGGAATGACGTAAATTAAATTATATTAACATCAAATTTTGAAAAAAAAGTGCAACACTTGACAATCTTTAAATTTGGGTGGTAATACGGGACAGAGCGTAATAGAGCATTCAATAGCACCAGTAGTGACATAAAAGGTGCAATATATGCTTATATTTTCCTAATTATAAGGAAGTAGAACACAACATTTTGAATTTCAAAATGGAAACATATTGTTTGTCTAACAAATAAGACACTTAAAAATGTTTTCTTACTCGTTTCAGTGGAATAAGAAACTGTTTAGACTTACAAGAACTTAGAACACAATTTTAAGCACAAAAGTCACAAATGAAAATGCCATTCTGACAAGCAGAGCAGTCCAAGTGCGCCCATTTACCGCAATTGTTTTACCTGATTCAGAGTTCCCCATGTCTCGACTTCCTGAATTCATCATCACAAAAAAGCGTTTAGGATTCTCCTCTTCAGGTGTGTAATCATTATTTGGAGTTACTAAGACTGAGTCACCTGAACAGATGAAGATATCAGTGCCATATGAATCCGAAGGTTCTTGTCTGAATGCTAGTTTTCTTTTGGCTTTAAAGCTCGTATTCTTTTTGGTTTTCGTAGGACCATTTCTTGCATATTGCGAGTGAAATGTGCACTTACTTGTTGATGGTTGGACTTCATCTGAAACTGTAGGAACATTATTGATTTTAGAGGCACAAATAGAAGGGTTTCGTCGTCTTTTCTGGGAGTTCTAACCTCAATTATTCTGTTTGTCCCGTATTAATACCGTTCACTTTACAGCACATTACCTTCAATATCGCTGTTATAGATTAGCTAAGTATGTGCAATAAATAGTTAAAGATATATTTATAGAATAACCAAACGTGCAAAATAAATCGTTTCACTCTACCTTGATTTTACGCAATAGCCCTTGTAATCTTCCTGTGTTAGAACTTTATACGTCACCAAAAGCAACAATGTCCTCTCGCAACCACAGTTCTCAGCTTACTGACTAGTCTCGTTACCTGCAGGCTCAGAGAAACTTCTGAAGTGGTACAACAATTGCGACAGTAAGTTTAGAGAAATTGATGTCCCATTTTCCAACCCTTTTCCTCTATTTAAACATAATTTCAGACTTTCAGAAAGAAACATGTGAAATGTATATATTGTGATAGCGAATATTCTGTGTATATTTGCAGTTAATGAAAGTATGCGTGTCCATGGGTGACTAAGTGCATCAACTGTGAACATACAGTCTAAGAAAGATCATTCAGATTTAACAATCATCAGTCAGTGTCAATTTGTATATGGTGTGAAGTGCACTGCAGGCAGCCACATCTTGCCCTGAGCTACATCTTCCATAACTAACCATAGTGGGTTGAATTGAAGGTACAATCTGTTGCTACAGAATGCGTTTCAGGAGGCAAGTAAGGCTTCAATGCTGAATGCAGCAAGAGAAGCCGTGGAAGTTAATGTGTACTGGGATATTACAGTAGCTGTAAATGGTTCCTGACAGAAAAAAGCACACCTCGATGAATGGTGTAAGTACAGTAACATCACCAGCTGCAACTAAAGTCTTCAGTTTAGAAAGCTTGTCAAAGCATTGCCTTGGTTGTAAAATAAAATATGTGGTGTTACATTCACATGACATTATCCACCCTCTATCCCTTACTAATAGATATACAAACTATTTTTTAAAAAAATAATGTTTCTACACATTTTACTTTGAAATAAAGCTTTTCAGAAATATTTTAATTGTGCACTTCATTGAAGGCATAAGAGGGATACAGGAAATCGAATCGATAGTCAAATATTTAAAACCTGGGTTGCTTGATTCGGCTTCTTCTGCCTCCCTTGCATCTTCAACGAAATGTAACAAACTTTTTCCGCTAAGGTTTACATCTATCAACACGAAGTAAATAAGAAACGTAACGTTTCGTAAGCATAATTTGTAAAAGCCATATAAAAGTAAACGATAGTAGGTAGAGAAACTCATATGAATGTGACACACAAGCAAGCGTTTTTCTTCGAAATGCTGTCAATTTATTAGGCTATCCCGCCCATGGTGACTTCGCCATTTTAACAGCTTACGTAAGAGATTTTTAAAGCCTGTTTTAAAGGGTTAACCCTAGCATTACCAACCCTTAGTTCAGAACTTAGATTACCAAGGTTAAAAAAAAATTATTTTAAAATTGGATGTTATATCTTGTCATGTTTATAAGGGTAATATTTAACACTGTTTAACTATTCCTGTTTTAGTTTTTACTTGAATCAGATTAGATATCATACTAATCCTTGCTACAGTATTTATACTACCAACGAAGGTGACTACCACTGGTAACAAAATGTCTGAGCAGTTTTATAAAAAATTCATTTTAAAATTGGCTATTATATCTTGTCAAGTGTATAAAGATAATATTTAATATTGTCTAACTATTCCTGTTTTGCTTCTTTATATGAATAACATTATACCGACAAGGCAGTATTTTTACCACCTTGACATTTCATTGTTTCTCAAACAGACCAACAATGAAAACTTTGAACCACATACGCAATTCAGCAGTAGAAACAGTGATTGACAATAACTATTATTACAGAAGGTGGGCATAAATTACGACCTACTCCTCGGTAGTGCAAAGGTTAATGAAAGCCTGGCTCCGTAGCGTGGTGGCAGCGTGTCTAGCTCACGTTCAAGAGCTCGAGGGTTCGAGTTATTAGGATAAGGTTTTCTTTTCTTCCGAGGTTTCCCCTTATCCTGAGAAGGCGAATGTAGGGTTACTTAAAGCTCTGTGTGCCTCGGGCTCATTTTGGCATCATTAAACCCATTCCATTTATTCATTCCATTAATAAAGTAGAAGATTTTTAGCTCATATGTGCAACCTTAATAGAAATTTTAAACCTATATGTAAACCTACACTTTTTAAAGAAGTGTTACATTGCAATTAACCATAAGGGGCACGAAATTAGCACGGCATCCCTTCTATGATTCTATTGCATTTATTAGGGCCAGTAATTCTAGTAGTCTAAGAAATCGTTCACTCGGTTAAATATTTGACGACGTCAAAGGAAATCCTCTTTCCCTGGCTCCTACAGATACCAGATCTACTTTAGCTGTTCATTAATTGTTTTAAATTTCTCTCCAAAGATTATTTTATTTCTAGGCAAGAAGACGGAAAAAAGCTTTTCTCTAAAACAAACATTGCGAAAGAACTGCAGCGGGCTTTACGATAAGGTAATATAGTAATTTCGTATTTATTCCGTCCTAGCTTTATTGACAAAACTTCTAACAATCTGCTGTAAGTTTTGGTGACAGTCAACGCAGTAAACTTTGTATACGTAGTTAAATTATTTCACTACCTCTTCGTAATAATCAGTACTTGAGCTTTATAGTTCAGAATAATTGTCCAAACCAATCAGAGGGTAGGTTTACGTGGTTTATATTACACAGTAGCAATGTGCACTCCTAAGCAGCCATGTCCAACGTTTGTGAAAGAAGGGAGGTTGGATTAACCTCCGTCCGCTTTACGCACACATAGGTGAATGACGTTACATTAGCAGTTTTATTACATGCACATTGCGTTTGATTTCCAAAGCACTTTCAGATCTTGTGCGATAAACATCTGTTCATTAGGGTCCTCTTTGGTACTGGTTACGTTTAAGAAGTCTATCAAGATTTGGCGACAAAGTTGGAGTGCATAGCCTTAGAAGATACACCTAGTGATCGTCGCGTAACCTTTTGCGATACAGATTGTTAGTCTAGTTAAATTTGGTGAAACTCTGTTCAAACATATGTAGAGCTATAGTCACTCTTATACAAACTATTCCTGGAAATACTTATTTCTCTTTCTACTTCATTTTAATCTACATCAGCATTTTCAGAAAGCATCTTATTGCTAATTTATATGGGAATACAGTAGCCTTTAAGCAAGAGTGAAATGTTTTAAGAGCTGGTTGCTATGCGATGGGTTTGAAATTCCGTTCTCCTTGCAAGGCCAAGGGATAAAAACGAATAACACATTCGCATTTGAGAAAATAATATAGAGTATGTCAGAAATGATTCACTCAAACAAGGAGCATTCTTCACATAACTTTTGTGTTTTAACCAGATCTACATTTTTTTATTTAGTAAGACTTTGTCTCTTGTTGTGTAGCATTTTATGCAAAAGTAATCCAGAATGAAGAGATCTTCTGAGGACATTCACAGAAAATTCAAATTGAATCTCTGTTTGTGTTTGTATACGTCACAAGCAAAGGTGATTAACCCTCCGACTGAAAGAGTGGTGTGGGGAATAGCCGCTAATTACGTAAGCGTCTCCAAAGAGACAAGGTTGGATATCGCTGTTCTAAAGAGAAAGGATAATGTGTCACCGCATATATGTAATCTCACAGATTACTCAACCAATTTTGATAATTCCTTTAGACTTGAAAAACGCTATTCCTTCACACGGATGGAGGTTAGGTTCCTTTTTCATATTCAAGTCATCTAATTTAAATCCCGTTTGGTTGAATATGAATTTATGAGGGCTTTTTCTAGCGTTTTATTGCGTTTACGGCATCTTTTAACGACTTCCCTCCAAAATACCTAAATGGTCACACATAACATCTCTTATAATTGAGTTAATGCGGGACAGGTTGTGCGCGTCTTGTTCATATCACCAATGTTTTCTCCTATTTCGTTAAACCATGTTATCAAGCAGTATTAAGTTTGTAGTATTTTTTTCTCTGAACCTGATGCAGTTTAGTTTTGGAATGTGCAATATATAAGATGTGTTACAGTTTCGTAAGCTGAGGCTACACTTATTTTATTTCTGTGTTCAACATGTTGCATACAAGTCAGGATTAAACTTGTTATATTATGGAGCTCTCGAGGGCTACTCTTAATATATTATAATCTCCCATGTGTAAGTCTGCACTGTTTCAGTTCATTTGGTCAAATATTGTGCAATTGTACTGCATAACTTGATAAAATTATAATACCTCACAGCGTCCAATAAATACATCAACTCCTGTTTTGTATGACACAACTTCTAAATGTGCAACCCTCATCCTTTATTTTCCATCCCATGTATACAAAATCTACATTGCTGCTTGGCTAATCAGGGCACGAAGTTATGCACTTGAATTATAGGACTTGTCGCAAGTTACAGGATTCGTTAAAATTTAATGAACTCCTGCTCACATTTTCTACTTCTTATTTGCAGATGCACAACATTTGGCTAATATAGACAGAAAGTTTGGATACTTAAGCTTTAGATACCAGTGAAAAGTGCAGATTGCTCATATTGAAACATTAAAAAATTGTCGCATGCTTATTTTCAACGCTTACAGAATGCGTAAGTAAAATCTATATCTGTATTTCGTTTCAGAGCATTGCTATGGAGTAAAATATAAAGTTAAAACCAAGTCTATATGTACTACAAGTCACTGAAGTGTTGAATTATTAAGAATACGTCATTCTAGAGTCGCATTAGCACACGTGGAAAAGTAGTACAGCAAGGCAACGGTAATGCCTGACCGCCAATGTAACATAGTTCGCGTATAGTGGAAGGAGGTAAATCCAACCTTCCTCTTTCGTAAGCTTTGGATATCACTGGTCTAGATGTTCCGGAGTCTAGTTTTCATAGTGAGTGAGGAGATCACAAAAGTATGGAGTAAATGGAAAGGTAAATAAGGCCAGTAATGTTCTAAGCATGTCTTAGAAGATCCCCCGAGTGTTCATCGCGTAACCTATTGCAATAAAGATTTTTAATATAGCTCAATTTGGAGAAACTGTGTTGCAAATATACTCTTATACACACACTATCTTGTAAATGTTTATTTCTGTATTTACAAGCATTTTCAAAAATTACCTTATTGCTAATTTTCTTGTAGGTGTGAGGGGAACATGGAAATACAATATGCTTTAAGTGAGAGTGAAATGTTTTAAGAGGTGGTTGCTATTAGATGCGTTTGAAATTCCGTTCTCCTTGCAAGGTCAAGGGATAAAAACGAATAACATATTTCCATTTGAGAAACGTATGAATACTGGAAAATTCAAACAAGAAAGAATACCTATCTCGGAAATGTTTCAATCAAACGAAAAAAGAAATATTTGGCATAAATTGTGTGTTTTTACGAGAACCACGTTTTTAGTTAGTAAGCTTTTGCCTATATCTTACTGTTTACCTTTTATGCAAAAATCAAGACACAGGCCGTTGAAGCTTAAGCATCCAAAGAGAGAAGATTGGAAATCGTATGACTTGGAAACTGCCATGGAATCGCTTTTTTGTGTCCGTCACTGGATATTGACTGTATGGTTGTGAGGTGGTTCTCCCTCCGACTGAATGAGTAGGTGGGGAATAGCAGCCAGTTGCGAAGCATCTCCAAAGAGGGAAGATTGGACATCGCTGGTCTAGATGATTGCACACTATTAAAGGGTGCGCAAAGCCAATAGAAAGACGCGCGATGCTTACTATGTTCAGTATCAAGTTGGCTTTCGGTCCAGAAAATGAGTTGTCTTCAGTGTTTGTTACAATTTCTGCTTATGTTAGTTCTTAATTGACGACTCAGAGTTTAAGTACAGAACGAAGAAGTTTAGTTAGTCTGACACTTTAAAACACGAATCATCTGCTTTGAGAATTTCAAGAAGGCTGGAAATGAACGGAGAGAATCTAAAATAAAAATGAGGGAAATAACTATTATGGGACTACCGAGATAATCCATCCCAGCATTCGCTTACCGGTCCTGGAAAACCTCGAAAAATCCAAGGTTAGGATGGCCTTTCCAAGAGGAGTAGAAAACGTCACCGCCAGACATTATGGCCCGCTGGATTTAATTTACTTCCTCTGTAAATAAGTTCCGTACACATGATAAAGGATTATCATTGCGAAGCTGCATAGGCATGAGAAAGTGAAAGTGTCTGTTTTCATGTGACCAAAATTACCATAGCAGTGATTTGTTTAGAAAATAGTAATTCCTGTAGAGAGTACATTTATTTGCTTTGTAAAAATCCTGTACAATCTCAAACACTTTCTTGCCTTTGAGATTTGTGGATGGTTGTAAAAGGTAATAATAAATAAGCTGTCTACTAGCTGACAATTTCTGGTATTCATAAACAGTTGCTTAAATTGTGCTAATGATGTACTTCACTAGTCTCACTTCCGTTAGGATGGTCTCGTTTTCTTCTCAGATGGCACATAGATGCTAAGAGGAAATAATAACAGTAGTATCGAAAGTTGATTATCTTATAAGTATCAAAACTTTATTTTATACATTTAAAAGTGATACCTCGACGAATTTCCTTGTAAAAGTGTGCGTTGGTCTATTTCTCATCTCCACACAGTATTTTTATTCCGGTTTATCACAGAAACTTTTTCCCTTCCAATGATGACCCTGTCCTAAAAGTGAAACACTTCGCCAGCTATCCCTTTTTTGTTCTTGTTCGAAGGGTGGGTGAGGGTGACCTTTGCTTTTTGTTAACCGGCCTTTGTAAATAGCCTTTGCTGCTCTACAAGGCATCTTTGCTATATATATAAAAGAAAACAAAACACATTTTGCCTTCTAGCTTTTACATCTGCAAATCTCTTTCACAAGGAATTGAGACAGGTCACTTCCCATCCAAATTACTGTTTGAAATTATGTTATCTCCCGCAGGAGCAACACAATATTTGCAGCAATTACAAACATATCTCAGAAAGCTGCTTGACATGGGCGACGTTTTACCCAACGGTGGCCACTGTTTAGCAGGGTCTGTCAATCATAATATATTCTCTAGTTCCTGCTCATCATGAAACGTAACTACGGTTGTCAGTTTTGGTGCATTGGGTGGAGCAAGGATCATTTCCAACATAATCTCAAGAGCCTATATAAATGTACTGCATGCAATCCATTCACCAGAGACTGAAACTCGGTTCCATTAAAAATCCTTTGACATTACCAAATGGCTCTGTAAACCAGCTCGCTCTTTTTATAGTTCTTGTTTTGATTTCCAATAACACACCAGGGATTGCGTTTACCTCTGATACTCCATTAGTGAAACTCTCTGTTATTAATAGCAGAGAAATGTTAACCGATCTTGACACGTATTCTTGTGTATTTTAAGAGGTTGGAAAATTGGCTGAAGGTGTGGGAAGAACCGCGTCGCTATTAACCGAGAGATCACAACTAGCTTACACAATCTGCTCTAGAGAGAGGAGAGGCGGTACGGGATAATCTCATTCAAAGCTCGGAAGTTTGTCCCAAACTTAACGACATTATGAACAATTCCAAGGTTAAAAACACATTAGTCTTACAGGCTTTGTTTCCAAATATTGTTAAGCCTATATAGGAATGCCAGGGATGATTATTTTACATTTTTTCCACAAAATGGAGCATTCACCTTCCTCATTCAGGTAACCGAGCATTAAAGGGGATTCTTTTTGTGGTTTCATGAAGGCTCATATCTCGGTGAAAAGTGGGTGGAAGCACTGGTTTATACTGGGTGGCGTTTTTCACTTTTCGCACATTTACGATCATGCAAGAATCATCTGATAATAAATTATGTGATTGTTTTGTGGGAACCTACTAGACGAAGAGAGAAAACTAACCCTCCAAATTGGATGCACATTAAGCTATCATTTATCTAAGTATCTATACCCTTATCAGGCTGTATATCATTAGTTGACCATTTCTTGCAGTTATCAAAAAATGGATAATAGAACTAAGAAGGATCTTCATTACGTTCCGCATATTGAAGTCGTTCCTTTCTGGCACTGTTTGCCAGATACCCTATCCAGTGCTGCTTTGAGAAGTTCTAGAACTCCCGTTACCTTTATATCTCTTTCCCACAAATTCAAGCTTTTAATAGGAATGATATTACAGCACAAAACACAGATTTCAAAACTAACCATAAACGCAGTAATTAATTTTACCAATGCATAGTGCTATGCTGAGATAGAACAGAAACTGAAATATACAACTTGTGCTTAAAAAATTTAAACTGCTGCTTTGAATGCCAAATCTGCCTAAATAGGCTTTTAAACTCTTAAGTAAATTAGTTCATAATCTATTAATTTATTTTATTTACATTAGTTTATCAGAAAATCTTTAAAAAGTGATCTGAAATGAAATCCAAACGAACAACAGTTAGCTTTGGAACTGAATTCTCTTATAGAAAGCCAAAAAGTTAAACAAAAATATTGATAGGATTCATAATAACAGTAGTAAACATAATTTCCCTAATAACCCCTTTAACATCAAGGGAGCCGAGTGCTATTCGGCTAAATATGCACATAGTATTACCAAACACCATAAAAGCCAAAAACGAGGTATTGAAGAAAAAGGAAATAATTATTCCATGGAACACAGTCCTCTGTGTCCTATGGAATAACTGAAATGTACATTAACTCAGTTTGTTAGGGTTTAATACCTCACCCTTACTATTCTTTTTCTCTATGCACAAATAAATTTTAAGGGTGCAAATAATCTTTATATCATTGGCTTTACAGCTTGATTTCACAATATGCTTAAGTATGCAACACTGCAAGGCGAGGCAAGCCTATGACTAGGTTTTGGGTCAGTCATAGTAATCCTTTTTAGCTCATCAAATATTTCTTTTTTCTTCTGAGTAAGCTGACTAAGCTAAATTGTCAATCTCGAGCGCGTTGCGTAAGTTTGAGAACAACTGATACGTCAGCATATCGTAATGGCTCTATTCTATATATTGTGCCTACTGTTGACTGCTGAAATATCAATCGTCAAGTCGAATTAAAATGTGTGATGCTACAAATAACTGTGGTCTCCAGGTGTTGTTGAATGGAGTTGAGCTGTAATCAATATTCGTTATTTATTTGCATAAGTTGTCATTACAGGAAAGCACTTCAAGCAGAAGTAGTGAAATGGATTCATGGACGCTGTAACTTTTACTTGCTTTCCGTCATGTGAGTTCATAACCTGATGCTAATGGGCCTAAATACTAGTTCCAAAATACACTAATCAACTGAAGTCATCTTTACCATTAGATGGGAAAACATGTATACGATCATAGCTACTGAAACTCCAACTACCAGAATTTTACCTCAAAAATCGTATACGTACATTAATAGTTTAAGACCTCGAAAATTCTGGAGGCAAAATGAGCAGCTGAACTGTGAAAGTTTGAAGAAACTTGAGAACGTTTTATGACATGCAGAGCCAGGTATTTCCTAAAAGTGTTGTAAAAGTATCAGAGGCCTCCAGTATTTGAAGAGCTTCCACTTTTTAGAAACTTTTAAGTATCTTCGTTAATTATGTATTCAGAGGTTAATCTCTCTGCCCTTGTTTGCCTCTGTTTATGTTTATATTTCCCCTACCTTTCTTCCATGTAGCTTTTAATCTCTAGAGGGGGTAAGATTTTTTTTCCAGCCGCCGCATCGTCAGGGAGGTGGAGACTATAGCAGAGAGAGAATTCTGGACAAGAAACACATCTTTAACATCATGTTGTCACTAACGTTGTTTGTTGGTTATTTAGATATCCATGTCCTTGACATATGCGTAAATTCTGCAGAATTGCTCTTGCAATGTGAACATAATATATGACCACCACTCTACGCTTTCCCGTCTTTCCATTCACCAATTTCGGCTGCATTTCATAACATCCTCATAACATCTGACCCTAGGCACAGGCTTGTAAGTCCTAGGGAGTGCAAGGCCTTCATACGGGCAGGGTAATCAGATAAAGAAGCATTGATAGTGAATGAAATAAACGAATAAACCAAACATGCCATAAGTCATTTTCCTTGATTTTTTGAACAATTAATTAGATTTTGCTTTACACTTTAAAAGAATTTGAATTTAATTAGAATTTAGAAATGGAGAATTTCAACATTTCGGCCAGAAAGTGGCCCATTGCGCTGCATGATCCCTGGAGTGCAAAGTAGGATGGGGTGAAAGAGCGCATAGGATATGCAAATCTAATGGTGGCAGCCACAATCCAGACGGGGTTTCTATCGTTTCCAGATTTAGCATCACAATTTTAGACTTCCTAAATGTTCCCCTTTTCTAACGAACAGGATTAGGCAGAAGCTTCTCTGATGGCGCCAGTATGAAATATGTTGTTTCAAACGTGGGCTTGCCCTTGCGACCCTAAAAGATTTATAGTGTGAAAACGAGAAAAACACTTGCCTAGCAACCATGTAAAATCATCAAAAAATATATTGGGAAGTAACCATCACCAGGGGAATTTGGTGTTGTAGAATTATGAGTGATCTGTTAGTTGATGTTCATAGTGCGTATATTGAGAACTGGAGAAAGCACCATTTAAATTCACACTGTTAGGTTATAAGCGCAGACCATTGTATTGGTAATTGAGGAAAGTGTGGTGAACAATAATACATATATATTTGCTTTTTCTGCGGAATTTCAGTTTTATTTTTTAAGAGTAACAGGCACTTTTAAAGATGTTTTCAGGTTGCTTAGTACCTCTAAGAAGGCGCGGCACACAAAAGTCACCAGTGTTTATTTTTGTCCGAGAGGCGTAACGTGCCCTTCTCTGTGATGTAGGGGAAACGTGTCTGCTTCCCTTCCAAGAGGTCTGGAGTTCGAATCTTCGTTCGGGTGGGTTATACGTATAAGGTGTTTATAGGGGTTTTCCCTTATTCTGGGAAGGCGAATTCCGGGTACGCACCTCGGGCTCATTTGGGCTCCAGTTTTATTAATTTATCGTATGATATTACTTTGGAGGACGTTAGTACCCCTCCCAAGTAATAATTTACCTTTTGCATTTGCAGCTTCCCCGAATTTGCAATTACAACGTTATCAGTTATCCCACTTAAAAAAAAAAAAAAACCTTGCAGCCTCCTTGTATATTTATATATTTTTATACAAATAGCTTGAATCCCAACATTAGAGATTACGGTTCGGGTATTGCGTGGTTACCAACAAAATATATCGTGGCTACAGGAACGCTATGGTTTACTTCCTCCAGTGACAGACATATCCCTGTGGCTTCTTCTAGATAAATAATTCTAATAAATAATCGTATGTTACAATCAATGCATAATGTAAAAAGCACCAGCTGCAATTTTATCAAAATATAAATCGGCAGCAAGTTCCGTGTTAAAGAAAAGCAATTATTGAACTCAGCTAAGGCAATCAGGCATTTCTGGAATTCATTGCTCAGCTGTCGCAGAGCTGCAGAGATGCACGTAGGCCAGTTCTGAAAATGCGAATGGGAACAGAGGTCTTAGAATTTGGCAAGCCGCAGAGTAAAAGTAATATTTCAGACACCCAAGAAATAAGATTTGGCAGCACGATATATTTATGAGCAGTCATGAAGCAAACGGGACTTATGTTGATAAAAGAGCATGCATTTCTAGATTTCACCTCTTTTCCTTCGTGTTTTACGACCTCATTCCTTTACTATAATGGGTCATCAGCAGTCCGTAGTGCCTAAAGACCGCAGCTGGGTTTTACAGAAGGCATTCGCCGCAAAAGGATTCTCCGGCTAGCATTTGAGCGTCCTATGACAACTTACACTTTTTTTTTTTTTTTTTTTTTTAGTATTACCGAAACAGTGATTTTAAGTTGTAATGTAATTGAAACGTCAAAAGTTAGAGGAAATAATAATTTCATGCTGAAATTAAGAAAAAGTTTAGCTCTCTAATCTCAAACAGTCGACGACTACCTTTAAGTGGCCCATTTATTCGTTTCCATTAGATTTAAGAGCCAACTTACATTTTTTGAACTCAAAATATGCTAGACCTCTAATACACAGTTCATTTCAAACAAATGTATTTTGTGGCATCGGACATTTCCGAAATATCCGTTACTGTTGTGATAACGTCTCCCTTGTGTGCGACACCTTTTGGTACCGCCTCTAGTATCTCCGTCTTTGATGGAACTGCAGCCGCCTGCTACAATGGTGAACAATGGATTATTTTCTCAGAATATGCGTGGGTGGGTGTGAAAAAAACAACACCAATTACGTTGGTTGATACTGTAACAGAGGTAACAAAATAACCCTTTGAAGCGATTTACTGACTATCGAGGAGGATATATAATTAAACGGTTTCTGAATTTGAGCACTTTCGGTTGAGCACTTATTTTATTTTGTAGCTTCCGACATACCAATACTTTACGGTTTAGGGTAACTGTTTTTGTAATAACAAGAAGAAGCGTAAGCTGCCGTGAGTCGCTGATATGTTAAATTGAAAGTTCCCTTGTGGTGATCTTTGATATGAATAAACCGTACACGGTCTTCAGTCGCTCTGGACTACCGATAATCGATCACAATAAAACTCTTGTGGGGGGATTGTAAATAACAAAAGAAAAGATACACATTTTAGAAATACACACTGTTTTACTAACATCATGATTCCTTACCAACGTTCATGCGTTTATGTTGCCAAACTATTAACCCCTTAATCGCATCTCAAACGCCAATGTTACCTTGTAACTTGCTAAATTTTAAGAACACATCTTCCTAT
The DNA here is from genome assembly GCA_030765045.1 of Tenodera sinensis. Lineage (NCBI taxonomy): Eukaryota > Metazoa > Arthropoda > Insecta > Mantodea > Mantidae > Tenodera > Tenodera sinensis. The sequence continues at coordinate 85,309,396 of CM060962.1, forward strand.
CTAATTTTCAAAGGGGCATCATCTATGTTTACCAATCTGTAGGTTCTGATTTCTGAGTTAACTACCCGAAACTTGAACTAATGGATTTCTTGGTGACTTGATTTTGCTGAACTCTTAATTGCTTCAGCTACACTGACTGCACGGAACTCTTACCTGACAGAATTGTAAATCGTGCTTCCTACACTATTTATTTTAATATTTGAAAGTTGTTTGTTGCTGTTATTTGTCTCTCTCCTCATTTTTTTATAAAATTGTTGTTGCACTACATTTGTATGTTTAATATGTGCGCGCGCGTGTGTTTGTTTGTTTGTTTACTTCTTTAAGCGTGAACTGGTAGATTTGGGAAGGCGTTGAACTTCTGCTATTGCGAATAAAATCTCTTCCACTGGCTAAGTTATTTTATAACTATTTTCACACAATTTAAGAGACCGTTAATACCAGAAAGTTATTTTTAATGCCCCTGCAGTCACACTCAAGAACGGCTGCACGATATTTATTCCGTTGTCCGTAAACTGTTCAAGCCCTAATACTGTGTGGTTTCTCTTTGATAGCACCAGTGTATTAACAGTGTCTGTTAACTACTTAGATTGTATGACGCAGAACTTTGGAAGCTCATTATATCAGACTTTGTTCCTCTAGCCTTTGTTCCCACTACTTTGCGCTATCTAAGAGGCAAAGGGAATTAGTCTAGGAATAGATCTGATGTTACCAGCTTAGTAGCTGTCCTTCTAAATACAGCGTGTTCGACTCGAGGCATATTGCATATCAGTTTGACGGTAAATTCGCTTGCAAATATTTTACCCGATATATGGTAGGTGTATTTTTCGCTGCCAAATACGTAAGTATCAATTAAGTTGATACGATCAATTACTGACCTGTTTGTAAATTTGCATACATGATCTATCAAAATTGTTATCTACACATTCAAATATGCATTTCATGATTGCTTTATTCATTGGCTAACAAAATCAAATGTATGCTGAAAAGAAAAGGAATTTTAGCACTAACAACTTCATAAAACTATATATTTCTCTGCATGTAATAACTTCAGTCAAATACTTAAAATTATTTTCAGTTTACTGAAGTGTCAGAAAATTACACAAATATACTTCTCTGAAAAATGTGAAAGCAGGTTTTAAAAAATGCATTTGTTCGCTAATTAGAACTATTTAATTCTATTATCCGAGAAATCCTTTGAGAAAGAGCATTGAGGTTCTGCACAGTAGTTTATTTGCTTATTCGTATTATGTGTTCTAATTTTTAAGTAAACAGATGTAAAATTGAAAAATTTAAAAAATTCAGTCGCAGTGTCCCTCAACTGTAGCTGACGCGATGTATGCAAATATTGCGGAGGTGCATCGGGGAAGAAGCTTTTTGTGCCCGACACCTCCTGTACTGGTCACGAAATACTTCTGTCAGACTGTGGCACATGTAGCCGAAAGCTCTAATCGAAAATGTTCGTCCTTTCTTTCTAAGTATATCCGTTACTTGTGCCAGAGCACATTGTGATCTACTCTGTGAATCTGTGCTAATGCATCCCTGACAGCAGCTATTCCTGGCTTTATGTGAGCTAATTTATTAATGAGATGAAGAGATGTGTTCAGAGCGCTCAAGATCCGCACATTGTTGAATGGTTGTGCTGCCTTCTAATTGCAGCATCCTGTTCCGGAATGGAAATATGCGGTTGTCCGCACTTTTGCTCTTAGATACTCACGCACATATCATCATCTCTATATCTCTGTAGTTTAAAGGATAATGCTTCTATCCTTTGCACCAGCTACAGCTGTCCTTATAGCTTAGATAAACGTCCAAATATAGTGCAAGTGTTCGGCAACGGATTTAAATGTCATTTAGCGAATTTAATCAAGGCCAATAAAATTATAGGGTATCCGGGGTTCATCGTGTGATAATTAGAATAAAAGGGAATACATTCACATGAATTAGTTCCCACTATCGTTTCATTTTTATTTAACTTGTTTAAAGAGCGCCAAAGAAAAACTTCGGCGGATTTTATATCGTTTTTTGTGGTCTTTTAGCGGTGTTCTTCACCTTACCAATCGCAGATCGTGGTGACTTGAAGAACGGAGGTTGGAGCCTTTGCTTTTACTGAAAACGATCCGTGATACATATTTAGAATATCTCTCTCTGTCTCTCTCTCTCTCTCTCACACACACACACACACACACACACACACACACACACACACACACACACACGCGTATGCTGGCGAGGGAACCTTGTAATAAATAGATGTTTAAAACCCTAATTGAAACCAAATGTAAACAGCAATATTAAGTGGAACTAGAGCAATATTATTATATCTACATGCTTGCACATACCGATTTGATTTATATGATACATTTCTGCAAATAAAGATCCTTATAATTAAATGCATTACTCTCTTGTTATAGGTGACTGACCACGTTAAGAAACTAGAGATAAACATACATATGGATATGGTGTACATGTATTTGACACACATATTAGTTCAATAAAATTGTGTTGTAATTCCTGTTGTATTTCTAGATCAAAAATACCTTAGTAAAGGTAAATACACCAATTCCAGTTTGAATTAGAGGGAAAACGTGCTACGTATTCGTTTATTTAGTTATTTTTGCTTCTGCATAACAAGCATTGATAGTACAGTGAGAATAGTTCCTTTTCCTCCCTTATATAGTTCTGCCTTACTATGCATTAAATTAAAACCATTCAAGATTTAATTTACAACCCCTGAGAATCTTCGCACAGATACACGTTATATATTTTACTAACCTGGGCACTTATCAAGTTTTCCTCTTAGATTTGAACCCCTTCAGAGGCGTGTCCCGCACTAGCCATTAGGTACGGCTACCAATCATGATAAGAGGTCTGTACGGCAAACTGGATGCACTCACTTTACCTCTTTCTCCTTTAGCCAATGCGATCAAGAGTGTGAACATATATTTCGTTTCTACGCCATTTTATAACCTTTGCTGTGGTGATTGTTGCAGTTGTTTAACAGTAGTGGTGCACGCCTTCATGTCGCCTAAAGCAACCAATAAAATGATCATGACTTCGTACAACGAAACATAATGTGACGTAGACTCGAGATGAAGGAAGGTTTTCTTTGGCGCTCTTTGTACTTTCTTACGAAAGTTCATTTTACATCTACTTCGTGTTAGATGTAAACATTTGCAGAAATATGCTCATTACAAGTTGCTTTGTAGTTATAAGGGGGATGGAGGAAACGCAATCAATAGATATTTAAATCGTTTCGCCATATGCTGGACTTGGCGTTATACACTTTTTCCATAGCAATGCAAGAAGTAATTGAATCAGCTCTATAAAAATGACAAAATTCAAACCAATGACAATGAATATCTCGAAAATGGCTGATACCAAGAATGCGTTTTGAAATAAATTGTGTTTACTGATCAGTAAGGTTTTATGTATGTGTTATTGTTTACCAGTTGCACAAATTAATTCAACATTCCTTCGGAATGAAGAGCTGTTCGCAAGCTATTCCCGAAAAAATCAAGATACACGTTTTGTCACGGAAATGTCTTGATGTATAGACAGTTTTGCGAAATAAGGCTACCATGTAAAAAGTATTTTGGTTGGTTATTTTCTTGCAAAAATTCTAGAAGATACTAAACTTATCAGTTTGGCATTTATCCAATATGTAATTTTTTTAGTTCCGTTGATTACACGTAGTTGTCCTCTGTCGTCTAGGGATGACATGCCAGCCTCTGGTTCCCGGGGTCGCAGGTTCTAACCTGGCGGAGAGTAATGGTGTTTTTCGGGTGCAAAAATCCCTCAAAACGGAAGTAAAGCCGGTGATCCGGTTGGTAGATTTACCTTACTTTAAGTCTCTCAGCAAAATTAAGCTGTTTTAAACGCCCGCCATAGAATGGGACGCTGAGAAGCATAGGAGTTAAAGAGCGTCCATAAATAGTCATTGATTTTGTTTACACACATACAGACATTTGAGTTTCTATAAGTATTCTTTATTTAAGCTGACGCCGTGGCTGAGCGGTTAGACCAGTTCGATCCCAGAGACCTGCATGTGGTATTCGTGGTGAACGAAGCGGCGTCTGGACGGGTTTCCTCCGGTTTCCCCCGCCACTCATTCCACCAACTGCTCCATCATAACTTTTGCCTTCACCTATGTCACCTGCGTTTCATATCATCCTCTTCCTCACTCTCATAACTGGTGCCGGACTCCAGGTCTTCACTCTGTCCGGTTCATAGGTTCGTCTGCTCCCCGAGAGACATCTGACCCTAGGTGCTGGCTTCTTAGTCCTAGGGCGTGTAAGTACACCATAAGGGAGGGTAATCAGATGAAGAATAAGTTTATTTTTTATTCAGGGGCCTCAAAACTTCTTGATATTTTCGGAACACCCTATTTGCCAATATGGTTTTATAATTTGCTACTGAAAATCCCCTTTTGTATGTTCTTAAATGTACATGTATTCTACTTTGAACACCAACGGGCCCAAATGAGCTAGTTTTCAACGGACCCTTAAACCTCAGTCACTGGCTCACTGGCTCACTCGCTCACTCACTCACTCACTCACTCACTCACTTACTCACTCTTTGGACACCCCATAGAAGCACATTTGAACATAAAATTGCATGCATGTATACCGCAGGATATGTAGAATATTGTGTTTTGGAAAAACTAAAAGCCTCTTTGGTAAAAAGGGAATTTATGAATTCCCAAGCAGAAATAGGCTAGGTCATTTTAACGCATACCTTCTCCTGATAGGTAATATTTCGGTTTGTCACATATTTGGAAGTTCATATTTTAATTTACTCAGAATAAATGAACAGCGCCCACTTTCGCACTTTGCTTCTGGGATTATATGGGTTTCATGAACTTCCATTCTGCTTCTTATTTTCATTTTAATCCAGCTCATGGATAAAATCCACACCGTATGGAGTGCTTGAGCTTGGCCATAATGTAATTAAAGTGTCACAAAAAATACTTCTCCTCAGATTATCTGATAATAAGCCAATTACTCGCGCCATCTACTCATCGAAATCTCATATGGTGCAGGAAAGCTATATTTCCTCTATATCTCATTTCCAATATATCCAGGAACCACTCCTTTTAAAAGCACTGCAGCTCTTCTGCCAGAAGATAAAAGGAAATAATTCACCCCGAACCTTTTAAGAGAAATGAGGCACGCCATTTTAATTACAAGACAATGTACTCCACGTGAAACGTTCATTAATTCAACCACGTTGTTATTTTAAGCTGATATAACGGGGCAGGGAAAAAAAACCAGCATTGATTTTCGTGGTTGGAATGTGTGCGCAAATAAATGATGGGTATTACTTCTCGGGGCTGCAACGTGCCCCTGAATAAACGTTTAGAACTGTTGTGATGTTGCTCAAAGCCAGAAATAAACAATTATTATCGAGATATTCAAATTTTGGAATTTTATTAAGTTTTTATTGAGCGTTCAATAGGCTACATTGGAACAAAAGATGCAGTTCTTAAATTAATTTGCATTCTGCATATATTATATGAATTTATGTTTAATAAACTTAGATCTCTCTTGGAAGGTGGAATTACATAGCTACACACAAAAACGAGTGTTCTAATCCGACTCAAAATATAAAAAAAACCTCTCAATATATCTCATTCAGGTTTTGAAAGTTGTCGGATGGCAACTATTTATAAGCACAGTGCTTCAGAAACACTATTTTTTACAATATTTGAATAGCTTTAGTGTGTAAGAAGCTAGATCAATTTTTCATAACTGTTATTCATGGCAATCCACAACCGAGCGGGATGGCAACATGTGAGACCCGCATTCTGGGTTTGCCGAGGTACTTTGTCACCTACCGTGATTTCGTTTCCCTCATTTCCCTTTCATTCCGTGTCCTTCTCACTTTCAGGTGTGCTTTCCGAAGTCACAATGATTGCTGATAGGGCTGCTTGTATGGCCCAAAAAAAAAAAAAAAAAAAAAAAATATATATATGTGCCACATCAGCGTGGCCGGTGTGCCAGAATTTCGTCCCACAGTTCTTTTACCTACCAGTAAATCTACTGACCTGAGGCTGTCGTTTTAAAGCACACTTAGAAGCCATCGGTCTGGGTTGGATTTGAGCCCGTGATCTTAGGATCAGTAGGTCAGCGTATAACCAAATGAGCCACCCAGAGCGACATAATTTAGAGCAATGTGTAACCAGGACGCCCATCTCGTAATAATTGGTTCAGAAGAAAGTGTCATTTCCGGTGCTAACTGTTTAAACATATTGTGACAAAACGACAAAATCCAAGTCCTGTTACTTTTCTATCACCTTTTTTTGTCCTCTCTAAAATTGTATTACAAATACAGTTTTCTTCTCGCAGTTAATACAATCCTCAGCTTTTCCTGCTATCACAACTGTCCTTTGTTGTTCTGTCCTTTCAGAGCCTTTATTCACTTTCTCTGTCTTTATATACAGCTACGGCGTTACAGTCACTCGCGACGATCGACGTATCTGCCGGAACGACACACACGCAGAGCAGTCCCACGCACGCTGACACACTGACCGCCTTATTCCCGTAGCTCTACTCTCAAAATCATAAAAAACCGACTAACTGCTGCTGTCTCGGGCCCTTTTATACTGAAGATAACGTCAAACAAACTGTCGAGAAACTCTTCAAAGGTACACAGCGCAACGGCTCAGGTAGAAGCTTCTGGAAGGTGCTGGATAAGTCCCTTTGTTTCTACCGCACATTGTTTACGGCCACGTACACAAAGCAGGCACGTGAGGTAGCCCGACCTTGTCCCTTTACTTGCTTGTTCGACATGTCGTTCACTACTGGCTAGCTTCAGTAGTGAGACAGGCCTTCAAGTCGACAAACGGTATGGACTTAGACGCGTCTCTGTAACCTGTCTGTACCTGCCTAATGTAGCCTCCTGTGGTTCCTTCGCTTTATGCTTTCCTCTATGGGGATGGTAGCCGCATCATTTTTCACATAGGTCGTGGTGTCGGGGTGCCACTCCCCAGTTGTATAACTAGCACTGGGCCTAGAGAACAGTTCTCTCAAGATGGGGCCCATTTCCCTACTTGCCCTCCCTTCGTGACCAGCAAAGTGTAGCAACTAACTCAGTTTTGCAGTTGCAGTAGCGAGTGCTGCCGTGCTTTTCAAAACAATCAGTGATTGTTTCACCTTCAATTTCAACCTAGACCGCGAAATGAATATGCATCAGTGAATGAGAAAACGAATACCTGTTTTTCTAAAGCACAACAAACTGATATGTTCACAACAATTGCAATTTGTTACACACTTTAATATCACGTTGTATCCAAGTAAACATGTTCATGTGCAGATCATGTATTATCGGAGGTAGATAGACAAACATTTCTCGGCTAACTGAAGATAAAAGTAAAACATAACCAAGATGATGATCCCAGGCAACCGCATATGGGATTCGTGGTGAACGAAGCGGCGCTGGGGCGGTTTTCCTCCGGGTTCTGCGGTTTCCCCCGCCATCTTATTCCACTGGTGCTCCATCTTCATCCCATATATCATCAGTGTCTCCGCCTGCACTGCCGTGGTAGTAAAAGTGGGCGTTAAATACTACAAAAAAGAGATTATGTAGGTTGTAAACATCACCGGGACTATGCCGGCTAGCTACAGAAATGCAAGGGACACTTCAAGGTCATGAAACATTTTGCAGACGTCTAATTTCAAAAGATTGGAGCCCAACATTGGCAAACGTGTGGAAAATATTAAAAAAAATAATGTCAACGAGCGAAACAGAATATGAACGTATAGAAATAAATTCGAAGAAACAGAATATTTGTGGTACATTTTCATTACATGTAATTACACTACAGTTATAGTGTTTAGTAAAAATGTTCGTTACGTGCAAACTAAAGCCGTCCTGTTTGTTGTCAAACAGAGTGTAATAAGATTAATACAGAAGTACAGTCGGTAACGTTTTATTTCACACACAGAAAATGTAGCAAGCAAGATGAGTGTATACCCTGGTAGGGAAAAGCGATTCCATCTATAGTGGCTTTCAAATGGGATAATGTTTGTCCTTGAGCGCTACCAGCTCGACAACCATCAGAACCCTGCTGTGTTGTCATATTGCAATCCCCTTAAGAGAGACGCGACACGCTCCAAGGAAATCCGTCTCTAATACGTACTATTTCCGCTAGGGGAGAATGATACAGTTCTGCAAAAAATAATCTACGAGGAAGGTAAGGCGTAATATTTGGCACAAGCTCCAAAGCCCATATACATATATTTAGCTCATGGATTTCATAATAGAAATGAATAAATACACCTATATGTTATATTGTGACGCCAGACGTGAAGCACCACAAAGGACGGTCGGGTCAAGCTACCTCAAACCACGTGCCAAGTGGGGTGCGTATCAAAGGCTCTCAAGGTCAGGCTGCCTCGTGCGACTATTTGTGAACAAGTGACGATGATCGCAGAACTGCATGGGGTTTTTGGTATTATTTGAGAGGATTCGGCGGCCAGCGTATTTGTAAAAGTTTCAGAGAAGGTGAAGTTCAAGAAAGTCCGTGTCACTCCATTCTCGCTATATAAGGAGACGAGGCAACAAGAGTTAGTAGTTTGTTACAGACATGAGTGGTCGCAGTTTTTTAGTTGTGTGTGTGCGTGTGCGTGTGCGGTGCGTGTGCTCGTGCGTGCGTGCGTGTGTGTGTGTTGGGTGATCTTATAGTCGGTTTAAGAACTGTATTGATTTGCATTCAGTTTGAAGGAAATAGAGTGACAGAAAAAATATCTGGATTACATTTCGTCATCTTTGTCACAATATTGCACCTTAGGCATTTTGCCTACGCTGAGTTGTGACGGAGGCCTTGAGCGTCTCTGCCAGATGTAACGTCCACTTGCGAACGATTACATAGCATCCCCAAATACGTAGTCCTATTAGAAGGCACGCTTAGGAGGAGGTGGCTCAGAGGTATCATTTGTTAAGGGGCTGGAGTGGTGAAGGTTACTGTTCAGAACTGACATGTAATTATAGTGTTTAGGAAGTATATTTTACAAAATAAAAGACCTACATTAGAATGTAAAAGTGCTCCAATATAAGTTGGAAAAGAACAGCTGCTGAGCAGATATTCTGGACGGTGCCAGTTCCATTTTTCAAAGACGTCTTTACGAATGCGAGTGTTGCAGGTTCGGGTAGCAAGGCAAAGTCGACCCGCCGTGTGATCAGAATTAAGAGTTTAAATACCTCAATCTCGCTTACGCAGTTCTTGCCTAATAATTCATCAGCACAGCTGATCGGGTGAAAGAACGAATCATGCCCGGTTCATAATCTTACCATGCAACGTGTTCTTTCAGGGCATGACTACCGCATATGTGAACAGGAAATCGCATGTCCGGACTTCAATAACTTTTGTTCCGAATGTATAAATTCTATAGACTTACCCTTAATAGAAGTTCACCAAAATTATCGTCACAATATCATAACCACGTAAGCACTGTAAGAGTCATTATTTGTGTGCATGTTTGTAAGTACATATACTTGTAATTATACACAACTGGAATGCACATTATTGACACGATGGTGACAGAAGATTACATTGAACAAGCCAAGGCGCCTACTAAAGTCGAATGGGAGGAAAAACTTTCCTGTTAGCTTGTAGAATGCTGTAATGTGTTGAATGTGAGCCGTTGCATGTATATCATTGTGTTGTTTGTAATCGGGGATGATGTTTATTTATCCTAGAGTTTAACAATATATTCAGTTGCTGTTAAAATGTTGGTGTTCTGTGTGTTAAGATAACAACAGAACAAGTACCTATAAAATAATGCAATGACTTTAGCGGTGAATTTAATTGCGAGTCAAAGGGACAAGTACTACGAAGTCGGGCTCAGAGTATTATTTTTAGGGTGTAGACGTTTTTTAACAGATAGAACAAAGAGGAAGGCCGCAATCGAGTCGATTTAAAAAATGATGGACACCCCACTGCTAGAGCATTTGTAGGTAAAGCAGGTGTTTCCCATTTGTGGTACTCTGTGTATGTGTTGCCTAGAAACACATTGGGTCTCCGAAGAGGGACATTGACAAGGTCGTTGTGCGCAGAAGTATGTTCAGTTTCATAACCAAGGCAAATTTCTAATAGTGCAGAAAATAACCTGCACTCTTAGAACAAATATGAGCGGGGTCAGGACAGACATAGAGGGAAACTTCGGCACTTCGAATTTAGAGATCTTTTGTGCCTGTGACCCGAAGTGACGCCCCCGGGAGGGAGGCGTGAGGCGAGAGGAAACCGAGGATGGAGACAAATATTGGACGTCAAATTTCAATGGAGTGACACTGTTGCGGCAAGGAAAATATTCTTATAAAATGTAGGTCTGTAGGAACATGAATATCATGACATAGATGCTGCCGCAGTTGGTAGCATGACTGCAAACGTTAGTCAGTTGTTATGATTGTTGTAAAATCAGCAACGGAAAAATAAATATATTTTGAGTGTGGAAAATAGTTATTTGTTAAGTTACTCAAAACAAACATAAAGTATGATAAAGAAAATAACAGGCCAAAAGTTTCATTGGATTGAAAGAACAGGTTTTTCCTAAACTACAGAGAGAGTCAATAGCATCCGAATCCCTGCGGGGTTTTTTCCACTGCGCACATGGAAACACGATAAGCTGCTGCTCTACACAAGGTCACGGGCGGTTGACTTGTTTTTCTCTGCCCTGAAAGTGCATTATTGAGCTGACGCGTGGCTTAGTTATTGCCAGTGTGCTTTATTATTTTGTCCGGTACTTAGACAGAGAGTATATTGTGGCTCAGCATTTGCTTTCTACTGCACATCGTGTATTTATTTATGATTGGTATGTGTTAACTCAGTCGGCTGGCCAAGTGAAGTGCGATTTGCATAAATATTTCCAGGTGTAATTGCTCCAGGTCGTACAACAATCCATGAACTTTACAATAACTGTCAGGCCACGGGAGGTGTTCAGGCTCAGAAATTTACGGTGAGTGATGGATAGTTTCCTAAAGAGGTGCCGAAAATGTATGGACAACGACGGTGGCCAGTTTCAGCATCTACTTTAATAACATTGGTGATTAAAGCTTTTAAATGTACTTTTAAAACTGTTGTGTGGTTTCATTCACTGTCCTGACGGCGGCAGTCGGCGACGAGCGCCGAGGACGTGTACAAGCAAAACACACCGCAGCCGGTTCGGAGTCTTTTGGATGACCAGTTATAATTGTATATCATTTAAGAAAGCGTGTATGGGTACATAATATGTGAGTATGCATGTTCAAAATCTGATTTTAACCACAAAATTATAGAAATGTCGAAAATTCATTTTGGGTTTCATTATGTCTATCATTCTAGGGGCAGGTAGAATTGTATCCTTTAGGATAGAGTGAGAGTGAGAAGGAAATATGGAAAGAGTGGGTGGGGAGGTAATAAGGTGGCAGGGCTGAGCACGCAAACGCATCTCATTCGCTGCTGAGTAGAACTCCTCACATTTGAAGAACAGCACAGTGCCTGTTTGTAAGCGTCCTAGTAACTACCACAGGTAAGACGGGGAAGGACTAACTCGGTTCGCACCTTCGGAGTACTGTTCCCCAGGTTTGCCCTATACCATAGGTACGTAAACCGGTTACCATGGAAAGTAGTACTGCATTGCATATCAGCAGGAATTTGTGTATCGTTATAGTAGTTATCCATGATTAATACCGTTCGAGGAATTTGACTTGCTTATAATCATCTAATGTTTTACGACGTTTTATGGTATACTTAATCTAAATTTTAAAAATAAAATAAATACATTTCGTCTATGGTTAGAGTCACAATTGGAGAAAAATCCTCATTTATTTCGTGCTGTATAAGAATGTAGCAGAATTCGCTCACTTGGGATTGACCACAAAGTTTGGTAAACAAAATGCCGTGTTAAAATGGTAGAACATCTCTGTGAACATAATCCAACTATTATAATATACGGTCTGCTATTGGTTCAAAGACATGGATATTCATGTAATACCTCATGAAGTTTTGCAAGAAGCTGCAGAGCCAGAAAGCAAACGTAAAAGAAATTCTGAAAATGCACTATAATGAGTCGCTAGCAATAGGATGATTAATAGATGGTTCGCAACCGGGTCTCGGAATAAATTTTAAGCATGATAAAATAGTGGCATATAATATTAGATAGGTGGAGGTGGGTGGGGCTGGTGGTGGCAGTGGTGAATATTTGTAGGAAAGGAAACAAAGCGAGAGAATGGTCTATTGACATGCCAAATAATTGTTCTAATGTTTTTGGATACAGAGTTCTGTCAATATTCACGGTTAAAACGGCTACTTTGTTTTATTTATGACTATAACAAAATAAACGGAGAATAGATGAATTAATTACAGACTCTTCAAAGTTTCCTTATCTTTCGAATTCTTTGTCCTAAACGTGAACTTCTTTGAAGAAGCACTGCGTGTGATACTCAACTTTTGTGCCCAATAGGGACTTAAATATAACTTTTTTCATTTTGATTTGGCAATGATTTTTATTGTGCACCTTTGTTATTTTCTGCAAAGTATATCATGTACGCAATTTGTGGAACATTTTATTGTTTTATACTCTTGATATTTTCATCACGAACGTAGCGCATGATTGAAATCTGTGCATCTGTAAAAACACGACTTTAGCATTAAGTTAGTATATAACATTTAGATATTATTTTGTATTGCCACCCCCAGAGAAAGCAATTTTATTACTGGCTTTTATAATGGCATGGTACCTATGCAAGTTACTCAGGTAGGTGGAGAGGATTGGGGAAATCTAAGGTAAAAGGAAAGGGTAGAATATGGAAGGAGAGGGTGGGAGAAGGAGATTAAGCAAGTTATATAACACATTAACTACTACGTTTCAGTGGTAATAATCTCTGCTTAAAGAATATTTTTATGCTGTTCATGAACCTCTTTTCTGGTGTAAACATTCACATTTCGTTTTTACACTCGACAGTAAAATCTTCTGATTGACAACTTAGATTGTCAAATTATAGCTCCACTTTTGCGGGCCAATTTTTAAGTTATTCCAATATCCGAAAACCTTCGATGTGTAAGATTTTATGCAGCGTTCTGATCAAGCTTCACTTCTGTGCACAGTGCCGTTATAAGGAGAGCAAGATATTGGCATTCATCAAAAGAGAACTGTTATACATTTACCACATTTTAGAGCATTCTGGTGACATTCAGTGATATTTCGTTATTTCGTATTCAGTTAGCACCAATCCGAAAAACTGTGCATAAAAGATATCCAGGTAAATATATGGCTGTAGTTGGTGTTATTTGCAGCCGTTAGGTTAGCGACCTAGTATTACCTAGCAGGTACTTAAACCTTTGGGTTTAAATGGTTTTGTATAGGCCGTGTTACGTACACATTTGCAGTGAAACTTGGGTAATTTAAAGCTGAAGAGACAGGAAAAACAATTCGAAATATTCAAAAATTCGAATTAAAAAAGTAACGTCTAACATTGACATTTTAGCAATACGATTCACCCATCATGATTTTCCTGTTATCTCACTCTTTTTCGACTCCACCCATTTTCTCTCGAGGCACTGCTTAAAAGTTTCTCCTTATTCTTCAGATAAGTTTACAAAGTGTTCGGTGTTATCCTGTATTTTTTCACGATTTCAGGTCATTTTTCTTCGAACCCTTTCCAACTTCTCGAAAGATTTTCCCGCAAAAAATTAAAGTCTATAGTAGACGCGCGGTCCGCTAATTGACGTGGCGTTAATTTGCTACACATTGTACAGTAGGAAGCTCATGTGATAACTAAAATTTGTGTTTTAGACAACGGGATGTGGGAGCAGGTGTAGAACCTCAAGGCCGGCAGCTAGAAAAGCTAGAATTTAGGAAAATGGAATTCGAATTGCCTGTGACTTTTTACACTGGTTTAATGTAAAGTTCAAGGGACCATGAAAAATCTTCAAATTAACGACGGTTTCAAATTATAAACGCTCAAGTTAACAGATCTACACTGTAGTTGGTATGTTTTAGTGCATAAATAAGTCTTCCGTGCTTTCTAGTTTTCGGTTTTACAACACAATTTTGTATTAGTAAGTATAGCGCGGTAGGACATTTTGCTTTGATAAGTGTTATTCCAAAACAGAATTTACCAAATAAATTTTACTGACTGATTTGATGCAGGTAAACCCCATTGTAAGGTTTGCAGTACTTAAGTTTAGTGTAATATCCACAAAGTTGAATTCTTGGAAGCTTCCATTAAATGGTTTCCCTTATATGTACTGGAAGCCCAAACCGAAACATTGTAATGCAGGCTACGGTTGAGTCACGTTTTACAGGAGGTATCCTGGAGGTTATCAGCTGTAGTACACTGGAGAAATAATGATTTCGAGAAGATAATATGAAAACTGTGAACTGAATAAAGCGTACTTTTTATTCTAAAACGCGACTTTTTTTTTTTTTAATTAACGTCCTCCAACATTGTCATATCGGACGAAGCTAAAACGCGATCACAAGGTACTGACGCCATAAATGTTTCAGGCAAAAATTTGTTTTCCTCTAATCTGCCTTTCAAATGAAACATCTGGGGCGTCCCTTTATCACTTTCTGTACCCATTCACTCTTTTGCAAAATATTCTTACAAAGTTTTATTCTTCTACCTAAATTTATTAATAGAGATAAACGTCAATTAAAATTTTACTCATTTCGTTGTACGCATAAGGAGGACCCGGTAGCCTAAAGCAATGCTCAGAATTTTTTTAAAAAAAAGGGTTGGTATGTCGTGGACTGATGTTCCATATCCGATTTATCACTTGATAAAAAGGTACAAATATTTGCAAATTCCAAACAATAATAACGAATATCTCAAGCGGTTGCCCTCGCAAAGGAAAAAATTGTTTGACTTAAATTTTGTGCTTCAACGCGGTGTGCTAGCTTTCACCTATTTCCTGCAATTTACAAGTTATATAGAAACCATTACAAATGAAGAGGACTTCACAGCCTATTCCAATAAAACGTAAAATATTGTGACGTCGAGCTCGGCACCCAACAAAGGTCGGACGGGGTCAAGCAGCTACACACCAAATGCTGTGCCGGCGAGTAGGCGAAGACGTTCAGGCTGCCTCGTGGGACTGCTGTGTGTACGTGACTGTCAAAACGGCAAACAAAAGGGATTTCAAGAAAGTTCACGAGACTTCTAGCTGAGTCATTTCCGGTGCGTGTGTCTGTGGAGCTCGAGAAAGGTCCGTGTGACGTCATTCCCACTATATAAGGAGTGAGTGAGTGAGTGTGTGGGGTTTAAGGGCCCGTCGACAACTTGGTCATTAGGTCATTAGGCTAGAGGTAAGAGTTTTACGGGCATGAGTTGGTCGGTGTGTCAGTGAGTTTGTAACAACTGTGCCTGTTTGTGTCGTCGTGATGCTACGCCATAAGAAGATCCATCAAGCGTTGCGAGTGATTTCACCGTCGTAATTAGTGCATGAGAGACATAGGAAGTGAAGAAAGACGCTGAAAGGACTGAGCAAGGTTATGGGAAGTAAAAATTGTGAGTTGTGATAGCCCTAAATGCTTTCGTCTTTGTTACAATGGTGTCAGGAAATGGGATTTGTGGAATTGCCATTTTGTTAAAATGTATATTTCTTTTGTTATGTAAATATCTTAAAGATATGAAATATTCTTCGAAATCATTAGAGCTATTATTCACAAATTAAAAATAAAAATACAACAAAATAGTTCTCATATAAAGACCAGTTTAGGGTGGGGTATTCTGCTGAACATCTTAGATTCGCATCTTTGAAAGACACTGAACATAAATGCATTTAAGATGTTCCCACACACACACACACACACACACACACACACACACACACACACACACACACACACACACACACAGGCACGGAGACACTTCTAAACACTTATGGGGTTCAGGGACCTAAAAAGATCTATTGACGGTAAAATGTTCAATTTGAAATTTTAGGTATCATACACACTGTAATGTTGGATTCAGTGTAATGTGTGTAGAATAACCAGTCGAGCTATGAGAATCTGTAATGGCTCGCCTGTATTTTGTATAGTACAGCTGCTAAATGCATTTTCCTTGGTACTGAAGGTAACCGGGACTCGTTATATGGCAATAGTACAGCTCCACCCAGCACAAGACAGCCCGGACTCTGCCTTACGCAATCAATCCTACCACTCTTTAAACATTTTGTGTCAACCTTATTAAGAAATTAATTTGATCAAGTCTTAGTATAACACACAATTATACAACCTTTAAATCAGTAAGAGAAACGAAGGTTAAATCTGGGTGTTAATGAAGGAAATATCGTGTTCCGGATATGTTGGGTGGAATATTGGCCATCCTGCAGGTGTATTAAGGTAATCACTGGTGTCCTCTGTAAGCTGTAGCACCGATGTGTACCACAAAACAAAAAAAAAAAAAAAAAAAAAAAAAACATGAGGGCTGATGGATCCACTTCGAACAACTTATTTGTCCAAGCGACGGTAGGGATTTACCTGGTATTCAGTGGTCCACCGTATTTGTGCCCACTGTAACTTCACAAATATACAGAAGTTGGGTTTGAACGGCCAATTAGCACAGTATATAGTGTTCATAAAACATGTGTTTGCTACTTCAGGTTAATGAGTGAGCATATTTAGTTGATTCCAGTTTCTCGTTCCTCGTACTCTGGAATTTGGACAAGCAGCACAAAACACATTCGGGCTTGCCATCAACAGATTAAATGTTGCAAACGAGATTCTGGCCATACATTTTGCATCGTAGCCGCGTGAGGGATTTTCAGTTTCAGTGCTGCAAAATAAAAACAAAACCCTATCTGCTGCTATGATATGAAAAGAAGTCAAGATTATTAGTCAACAAGCTGAACCTTGTTTAAGAAGTAAACGTAAATTGTCAAATATAAAATTTTATTCAAATACCTGGTATTTCACATATGATAATTACCATGGGCTTGCTTTTGCTTGAGTTAAGGAATTTAAAATTCTTAATATTTCCCACGTTCTATTGTGCTTTTATGTGAAGTTTTATAGTGCACATAATTGCATATTTCAAATATTGCTGCATATTTAATCATTTAAGGATTTGGGATATAATACATGTGTTCATAAATTTTAACAGTAATACTTCAACACACTGGGGGGCAAAATAACAAAGTCCTCACTTGAAGGTAAACTTTTGTCCTTCTTTTAAAGCGTGTAGGAAAATTAGGATGTAAATTAAGCAGTACTTTAGAGAGAAATCCTGATGTTAATACTATGTGTTCTGTAGATATCTTCAAATTGAAAGCTTGATGCTTCTGAAAGTAATTTTTCCACATTCAGTTAGTGCTTTCAAATTGCCCGCAGTAATGTCTGTAGATTTGGAAATGTCCTTATTAGCTGCCAAAGTGTGTTAATCCTGCGTTACTGGACCTTCTAATATGACATACTTTTCTTGAACTTAAGAATAATAGTGGTATTTCGCGGCTTTATAACCTCTGTTAGTGGCTATAAGGAAGATTTTCCCTTGCGCCCCGAGGACAGTTTAAATTTAATCTAGAGCTTTTGGTTCTGATTTACCTCCTCAGCCTCCAAAGAAGGCGAGAAATGAAGATATAAAGATCTTTTGTATATGTGTATATTGGCTGTAGTAAACCTGGAGATTTTAACAGTCGTACATGTGTTGGCATGTTTCTTTAAGTATTGAGGAAAATTATTCTAGAATTAATAGTTGTTCTGTGATAATATATATTTCGTCGTCATCATCATCATCATCATCATCATCATCATCGTCCAGAATTACGGCCCTTTGTGTTTAGCCTCGGCTTCCCTTGTGAAGACGCCCAATCCAAAGACTTATGTCTTCACCTTTTTACTCCCAGCTATCCTGAATCATTTTCTACGCCATAACTCCTCCAATCTTTCCCTCTAGAATCATCTTCGTTGCTCTATCCTGGCTCGTTCTATGCACATGTCCTAGCCATCTCAATCTTCTTGATCTTATTGATACCGCAATGTCAGGAACATGCTAGTAGCTATTTATGTGAGGTGAACAGAAGCACAGTTAAAGTCTGAGGTTAGTAGTTTTAAATGAGTTTATTTTAAAGACCTAAATGGAGACTGATGCATCAGGCAAAACCCCTGTAGATTATTGAGAAGAGCATACCCATGAAGTTTACGTGGCTTAATGTGTTTGTAGGAATAGAGACGTAGCTAAACTTTCCGGGTGCTTTTACTAATCTAGTTCTCAAGAAGTTAAGAAGTTAAACAAAGGATTTTTTGTAGTGTTTAACGCCCGCTTTTACGACATAGGCACCGCCGGCGGTGACACTGATGATACATGGTATGAACATGGAGTACCGGTGGTCGTCCACCACAAATCCCACATGCGGTTGTCTGGGATCGAACCCGGACCGCTTTGGTGAGAAGCGAATGTTTTAACCACTCGGCTACGGCACGGCCTAAACAGAGTCTTTAAAAAAACGAAAAGTATAGTGATTCCTATTTAAAGCTCGGATTTACATATGTAGAATCCAGCCACAGTGTGTTGTGCGTCGTGAATTGTTATCCACCGAAAGTATGAAGCCTTCCAAAATGATTCATCTGGAAACACATCAAACAACAAATAATAAACCGATTGAGTTTTTTCGACGCAAACTGTCTGTACTTCAGAATCAACAGGTGAGCATTAAAAACACGAGTAATTGTAGTAAAAAGGCTCTTTACGCATCATTTCAAGTTGTTTTAAGACTAGCTAAGAGAGGAAAGGGACACGATATTGTTGAAGAGCTTGTTCACCCCAGTGCGATTGATATGGTATCCCACTATGATCAGTACTGAAGCTGCAGGGACATTGCAAACAATCTCCTTGTCTAATGATACAGTAGGTAGATGTATTTCTGAAGTGACTGATAACATTCACGAAGAAACAATGCAACAAACAACAAGCAGTGCATTTATTTCTATTTAGCTTTTACTCTACTGATGTGTCATATTATGCTCAAAGATTATGTTTCATCTGTCTCAAATCAGATGGATCAATAGCCGAAGCTCTTCTGTGAGCCATTGTCAGATCGCACAGATGGGGAAAGTTTATTTTACTTGACCGGACAGAAAAGTGGTTCAGTTGGGAAAAAAAAAGGCTTTACAAAAGTTTACAGTGTCAATTATTTGGCAAGCTGAGCAAAGAAATGGGTATCTTTTTCACAAATCTCTTTTGTTGCATACTGTTGTAAGGTGGCTTTCTCACGGGAAGGTTTTAAACAAATTGAACTCAGGTCAGAGATACTGTTATTGTTGCATACTGGTAACAACCAATTGGCTGAACTGCTCAACTCACGGGAATGGTTATTTTAGCTCGCGTATATGGCTGACATCTTTATACATCTCAATCAACTAAACATTGAGTTACAAAGAGGTGACAAAACGATACCCTTTGTTCACGGCAAAACAAGACCTTTGTAAGAAAACAACGTTTGGGCAACTAGACTGAGAATGGAAAATTCGATAACTTATCACTGATATACGAGTTTTAGGACTTCGTTTCTAGTATTCAAAACGACTCTTTTGGTATAAGATCATTGTCAAAGTTGTCACTTGAAATCATTTCGCAGCCAGATTATTGATTACATTCCTTACGAAGAAAATATGGGTCTAAGATGGGTTCTAAGTCCTTTTTGTGAGTGAGCTGTGGAAAAAGGAAACTTAAATTCACAAATTCACGACCAGTTGATTGAATTATCTGCTGACAAATGATTACAACCGCAGTTTAGCAGCGAAGAATTGCACACGTTCTGGCTGCAGAGAAGTGTACCTCTGTGAGCTCGGGTTTTCTTCAAAGATGATAGTAAAAACAAAATCAACGAATAGATTTTCTCTTGAAAATGATCTGACTTTGTCTTTCACAAGATTTTAACCGGGCATTACAGAACTAGTTAAATAAACCACTCTAAAGTGTCACACCAAATGGCTGTGATAAAACAAACTAAGGAGTATCTTACAAATGCATGTTTATTTATTATGTGTGCTGTAGCAGATTAGAATTGACATTACAAAACCACATGGTTTAAATAAAACCTTGTCAAACTTCACACTCATTTTAAAACAAAATAGTGGTCCTTATATATTTTATGTGTACTATTTATTATGGCTTATTAAGTGATTAAATTGAATGTACTTTTCGGAAAATAAACAGAAGAGCCCAAGCTACTGCACGCAACCCCACTATGGGACGCTATCCACTTGTTGACAAACGTTGCGTTAACTGATAAACGATAAGCTTTACTTTAGCATATGTAAAAATTACCGTTGTGTACTCCAAAGTGAGGTACCAGAATCATGTTTAAGGAGGAGCTTACGTTGTAAATTAACAATTTTTGTGCATGCTTAGTGAATATTTTTGAAATTCTGCAACAATTATTTAAAGATTTGTATATTTTCGATATTTTTATGCATACGAATTTAATGTCTGATCATAATTGCTCGAAAATTTACTTTCAGAGGAAGGTAATTAATTTATAAAATGCTCCTAGATCATATTCTTCACTATCAGCCCGCCTCTTACATTACTCAATTTCCTTCTTTGTTTCCTATATGCAATATTTCCTTTAATACAACCCATTGTAGTCTTCTACCCGTAACTGTGTGCTATGTAAACATCCTTCTAGTGCATTTCATATTAAGGAGCTTCCCTCGTTCAGTATCTCAGCCAATTTGTTTTCCTCTTACTGATCACTATCCATCTTGATGTTTCTTTTCCACTCTTTCTAAAAGTACTTCATTAGTTACGTTATCTCAATTTCACATTCTGTTCTCATTCACATGTAAGAGTTTAGATTAGTTTCCTTCGCTTCTTCGGTTATTAAGAGTAGTGTGTTTTCAGATTGGTACCTTCAAGTAGACGTGGCACATACAAACCATACGTGTATACTTTTCCCCGAGAGTGTGGAACGGAAAACCCAAACAGAGTGGGCAGGTCCCGCGATAATGAGCGTTGTATGGGAACTGAGTTCAAATGCTTTATGTAAGGTCACTGACCCTACATAACCTAGGGCAGGGGTGTGAACACGTAGAAGCAAAATGGACAGTCTATATTGACAGGCGTTCATTTCGCAGCGCAGTTAGGACCATGCAAAAGCGTCAGGTGTAGTTCCTTTGTTTGTGCGGAAACTGCTGGACGAAGAGAAATAA
Organism: Tenodera sinensis; assembly: GCA_030765045.1. Taxonomy (NCBI): domain Eukaryota; kingdom Metazoa; phylum Arthropoda; class Insecta; order Mantodea; family Mantidae; genus Tenodera; species Tenodera sinensis. The sequence goes on from CM060962.1 coordinate 85,330,527, forward strand.
CACACCGAAGTGAATTTATATTAAGGTATCATTGATCAAAATTCCTGTATCTATACTCCAAACACCCGGAATGTTTCAGTAAATAAATTCAACTGCACTCAAGTTGCAAAAGTGTCATCCATCTAGAAAAGGGGTTATTGAATTTATAAATGAAATGTATAATTATGCCTCTCAATTATAATTTAAATTTACTATTTATAAACAGTTTTAAAAAATTGTAATGAGCTGACAGTTACACTCCCAAATGTTTAATAGCTAAGTGCCTTTAAATGTCAAGAAGACGATAACAGTCCATTTCTTTAATAAGCTTTATGAACATAAGCATCATATCAGCGCCATTAATCATTAATGTTAATATTAGGTCAAAAATAATATATAAATCATATAATTTTATTTTACTATAATCTAAATGCTAGTACACCAAATTATTTATTGTCACATACAAATATATTGAAGTAACAGCCATTTTCTTCAGAACTTTTCCAAACAATGGATTTGATTCTTCGACGTATGTCCCAGAATTCAGCACGCTTTCCGGGGCCACATTCCTATTCCATGACAGTAATAATTATTTTATACTTCATTTCCCGATGTACTTCAAAAGTAACGTTTCTTATAAATATACCAGCTGTTGTACATTTTAATGCTAGAATTATTCATTTTTCACTCGACTCTTCTCCTACAAGCCAGAGTTCCGAGCATTTTATGTTTTGGTCTGGTTGATATAACTTGTTTACAGCAATCAGACCTCTTTTTGGTTTCAGATCGAATATATCACTCCTCATTGGTTCACTTTAGTTTCATGGAATTTCGTTTAAACTAGCCATAGCGGGAAGGGTGGAGTCCAGTGTTAGCTGGACAAATGTGGAACCCGTGGGAGGAAAAACACTAATGTGTTCCAGGGTAATGAACGACCAGTTTCGCCCACCCCCGCATGTGTACATAAGAGTCAAATTGGACTCTTCCGCTTCCTGAGATAGGTACACCAAATCCAAAGAGAGTGACTATAGAGAGACGCAGAGGAGAGGGACAGAGAGGGAAGGAGAGAGACGGAGAGAGAGAATTGTAATGAAAACCAAAATGTGAATAAATACCAAATTTAATATTAAGTGTAGTGTCTTTGAAGAATCCAAATAAAATATCTAAAATATCCTCTACAGTAGCTCAGATCTACATTGTTTGTATTCGTACTCATTCTACTACGGAGAGTAAGTAGGGGAAGTATTGGATTCCATCCAAAAATTATATGTCAAGATTTCACCGGAAATACATGTTTTGAGGCCCCCTGAATAAAAAAGGCATTTTTAGAAGAAGGCCCGTGTGTGTGTGTGTGTGTGTGTGTGTGTGTGTGTGTGTGTGTGTGTGTGTGTGTGTGTGTGTGTGTCTTATGTATGTCTGTCTCTTATGTATGTCTGTCTCTTGTGTGTGTGTGTCTCTCTGTGTGTCTCTTCTGTCTGTCTGTGAACAGCCTGACTTAAAAACGAAAATTCGGTTACAAACCAAAGTTGGTATTTAAGTTTAATGCATTTCAGGGATGCGACACGAAGATTTTGAAGAAAATCCCTCCACCCTAAACTACCGTTTACATGAAAAAATGTTCAAAAACTTTGATCTTGAAGATGACTAACGATTTTGTTAAAATGTTTGAGATATTTTTATGGCAAATGAAATGTGTATCTTAAATTTTCTGGCTATGGCTCATGTAGTCCTATTTACTCTGGGTGACTTTTGCTGGCAAACCATAGGAGATAGACCAAATCTTACTATACATAAATGTAGGCCTCGTTAAAACACATTATTTATGTCCGGATAATTTTGTTTGTGGGGTGAACCATTTCGGAGATATTCCTTGTAGTTTGTGCGAGTTTTACAATACATATACTTTGTTCAAATGGAAGCTCGTTATCAATTTTTTATATCTTAGCCATGCAAAGAGAACGGAATTTTAAAGCCTTCATATAGCGACCAGCTCTGAACGATTTGACTGTCGCTCAAAGCCCTCTGTATTTCCATAGTCCCCTTGCACCTACACGGAAATAAGATAATTTCTCCAAATGTTTGTCTCAACTAACATGAAGATAGAGGAATAAGTTTTCAAGAATGGTTAGTACAAGAGTAGAGGAAGTCATGTGAGTGCAACACTTCAGATATTTTTCAGCAGAGGCTCTAACGAAATATTATGTAGATCTGTGAACTTCACGTTTTCTTTGCCGAAAGTCGATTAATATGCAACATGGGAATCAGTTGCTCCCTTCTTCGCCACGTGAAGATAGCTTCCAGCGCATTCAAAACAGCACTCAGCACTACCGTCCACGAATGTACACATGGAAATGAACTCACTGTAGCAGGATTTATGTTAAAAAGAGACGCATTCAGACTTGGAACCTAACAATGTGAACGGTAAATTTTTCTTCACAGGAACCTTTATGTTTCTTTGTATTTGATGGCCCATTTTAGTTTATGTTTCTGTTAATGGTAATTCAGTATTTATTAATTCAAGTAGTAAGCTTATCTTTTAATACGAACGCCAAAATTTTGCTCTAACATGAGGTTTTCTTGTACTCGTACTTAGACGATCTATTATTCGATGGATGAAGCAAAAGCATTCTAACGGTGGCCGGAACGTTAACACGACAGAGCAAAGGGTAGGTTCCCTCTATTTTCCCACTTAGAAGCACCGCGGCGGACGCTGGCTCATCCTAGTGCCTCCCCCGCCTTTTGGGTTCGTACTCCCAAGGGGAGTACTCAGGAACCGGTTTGTACCATGCCATGGGCCCCGGAAGCCAATCTGGAAGATGAGATGTCCAGAGCCCATTTTTTCTCCCTACCGTGCTGCTGCCGCGACGCTCACCGACACTTCCACACTTCCAGCTCTGAAGGAAACCTAAAGAAGGGTGAAATGAAACGATAATGCAGGCATGCGCAAATTCGGATGAATTTGGGTCATTCCACTGAAACACGTTCTTGCCTCACTGCACCGGTCGTCCCACTCCTTAGCTGCTGCTCAACCTCATTCGGTGGCGAGCATGGCTATTTCATGAAGAGTGGTAGAGAAAATTTGTTGTAAGTTATAAAAATCAGGAAAGTTTGCTGTTGAATATGCGGATTTAAATTTGCAAATATAAGGCGTTACAGTATCAAACATCACTTTGATCAGAAGCATAAGTCAAACATTGGTGATCTTACAGGTATTTACTTAGAATTTCAAAAGGTGCTCTTTCAGTACTCGTATTTGTAAACATATAAATGTGACGGTATGATTCCATTTTTAGTGGTTTAGTTTGTTATTAGTTTAACATAAACCTTTGCATTTCGCGTTTTAAAGTTTGATCCCGATATTAAAATAAAAGCCAAAGGATTTATTATGTTGATCAAATAGTTTTAACATATTTTGAACGCTAAATAGCAATGGAATTTTACTGGTTTGTTTGTTGTAAAAAAGAAACGATTTAGTGTGTTAATCATAAAGCAGCGTAAGGATATTGCGTGTATAAGATAAAGGAAGGTTATAAACTTGATGATTATGTAATTTGCCTAAGCACAGTAGATGGCTGTAATAATTATTCCATGCAAAATATATTTAGTATAAAGAAAATGGTTAATACCAGCATAGAAATTATTACTACCGCGCAGCTGGAACGAAACCACCATTGCGCTTGTTCTATCAAAACAACCTTCGTCACTCGGCAAGAGAATGTGGGGTGAGTGAGGCAAGTACGATCGCTACCTCTGCTCTCCTACTTGTGCCTGGACTAATGTAACGAAATGGAGGGACAGCAAATCCGGAAGATACGGGAATCCTTCCCAGCATTCGCCTAACGACCCGGAGAAGCCTCCGAATAAACCGTGGATCAAGAAGGTCGGCCAGCCGGATCGAACACGCGACCTCCCGAATGTGGGCCACAGACACTACGGCCTGAGTCATCCCACTCGGTTGCTTGATCATCACACCGGTAAGCCTTTAGAATTTACCCGTTTCCTCCATGTAGTTGTAATAGGTGTTCCAACTGGCCATCAAATACTCTCCATCCGAGAACATTGTGTCACAGTGAGCAAGAACAGCTGATACTTCATATTTGTAGACAAACCCACTTTCTAGTGCATTCGGAAGGAATACATGATTTTCTAGAACGTTCTCGAAAGATAAACAGAAATGAATAAAAGCCCCACTCATGCCCAGGTGTGATTGAACTGCAGATCCTCACCAGGACTTTCCAGCATGTTAACAATTGTGCTACTAGAGCACGTTAAGAATGAGCAACACCGTAGCCCTAAACAGAGTACTGGTGAATGAGGTGTCAGCACGTGCACTTCGCATCGTCTGTAAAACGAAGGGTTGCCTAGTTACCAATCCGCAGGATGAGAAGGCTCACCCAGTATACTTAGAATTTCGAAGAAATGCGAAAGAAATAAGAAATAATTATGTAAGAGTAATCAAACATTATGTGAAATTCATACATGCTTTGAAAAATAATTATCTTTCCATTTAACATAACGCTCAGTACGACCTGAGACCATAAAAAAGTTCGCCTTGAGCCCGTTTTACTTGGGCAAGAATGGCACGCCAAAAAAAAAAAAAAAAAAAAAAAAAGCCAGGAGTCTTGTTTCCATTTCTGGAAATTAACCCACAAAAGAACTAAAGGGAAAAGCCTGATAACATAAAATTACCGAGTAAAATTAAAATTGTGAATCGCATTCCATTTTATAACGTGGCAAATACAGAAGCAATATGAAAATATCTACTCTCTGAATTGATGGACTCAGAAAAGCTCCAACCTATGAACAGAAAAGTTCCATGAGCTTCGTTAATGAAAAATAAGTGCCTTAAATGCAAAAATGCTAAAAGCAATGTTGAAGGTTCTGCTGTAATATGCGGAAACTGAAACGAACTTTCCAGCCATTTTTATTTAAGCCAGATACGTGTACCATAAATTTGTTAGGTTTTTTGTTATTGATTGAGCCAGTTAACGACGATACCAGAGTGGTTTTCAGCATGAATATTAAACAATCGGATTTGCGCCAGCGGTGGGTGGATGGTTGCAACGTCACATTGATAACAACTGCCACTCTCTGCGGCGTGCAGTCCCCGCCATATATTACAATAATAAACAGGTCCCATGCCGTCACCTCCTGCTGTCTAGATTAGTACTCCGCCAGCACGCTTAAAATTCGGGTCTCGAAGACCAAGAAAAACCACTGCGCAGTTCACTAGGCTTTCTGTAAAATGTAAATTGCTGTTTGTTCGTGTTATGAGGGGCTTGCTTGCAAAGCTCTCGTTGAGTTTATATTCTAAATGCAAATTATATATTTTTTAAGCGATGATACCTTCAAAAGACGCCTAGCTGTAACGCGCCTGCTTTTGGCGTTGAGGACCGTGTTCGATCCCCGGTACCAGGGTGGGGATTCTTCCGCCACCGGGAGGTCTGGCACGGGGTGCCCTCAGCCTCTTCAGGTTCCGCAGGGGCCTACTGAGGGGCTACTTGATAAAGAAGTGCTCCCCAGGTCACGGAAGCCACATAACCGGCCGGGAGGGCTCGGGGCTCTGACCACTTCCCATCCTCTAGTTCTGCACCCCACTCATGACGTCTGTAGTGGACAGAGCTGGTGGACGCGGCAGTCGGGCGGAAACATTGGCCCGCGAAGGGCTATTGCGCTAGGGGTTGTTTAATTATTATGATGTCTTCAAAACGTTTACTTTATGTCAAGTTAAAATTTCTAGTAAAACAGTTTCTAGTAAAAATATCCGCGGTGATATATGGAGCGATTGAATGTTTATACAGTGGTAACCAGTATGAGAAGGTAATTCTGTTTGCATTCAAAGCACTCCTGCAATCAGCTAAGTGAAGCAGATGGGGCTATTAATTGGGACATAGCAACCGCATTTTGGTAGCTCTTGCATCCCCATATCCCTGTTCAATGACAGTAACACATTTAGTCATAGTTTCCGTTTTTAATTCAGAAGAAATATTTGGCAAAAGGATTGTGATCGTTGCAGTTTTCAGTATAGCTCCTCACTGAAAATGCTAAGTTCAACTAATTTTGATGAATTCAATTGAAATTGGCTATTGCTTTGTCAGTTTATTTAACATTTTGGAACTTGGGATTGTCAGTACAGGGTTCCCTAAGGCAGGCCCGGGGAAGAGTACTCCGAAGGTGTGAATAGAATAGTCCTTTCCCTCCTTACCTGCAATAACTATTAGGAAGCATACATACACATGCATTTGGTGGAACTGGTGTTTCCTAATGGTTTCCTGCTGTGGTGGCCACAAAGGGAGTGGAAGTAGGGGAATGGCTTCACACCTTTGGAGTGTTGTTCACCGGGCCAACCTTGCGCATTCTATCTATGCAGAAAATACATTGTAAATGTACTTGAAGACAGCGGCCATTTCGTCAGCATATTTGTTTTTCTTGTGTAGTTGAACTTCTCGTTCTAGTACTTAATTACTAAACAAGGAACAAACGCATGGGAGCTTCGGGGTAAATGTACGAGGCATATGTTGAGAATCTCTACAACAGAATATTTATGAGTGAATTCTTTCAAACGCACTAAACTTTTTCCTCGTGGTTGGGTGGAATAGCAGTCCTATGATATTGTTAGGAACTCTAAGATCGAGTTAAAACTTGGTGCTCTGAAATTCAATTCTTTCTTTTTATTTACTGAATTTTACTTCATTGTGAATTGAATCAAAGGGGTAAATAGAAAGCCTAGTGGAGACCTAGGTATTAATGCTATGTATTGCCTTACCTACATTATGCGATGTAGATGGAAACTGAGATTACGTTGTTAGGTAAATCTTGCAGCAGAGGAGGTTAGTTAACGGGTATCAGAGCACAATATTCCATACCTGCTAGGTGTAGCAGTGTGCTTGATTGCGTTTGCTTCGCGTGCAACGGTGCAGTAGAACGGTTACGTATCCCGTAACATCATAATGACGCTCGGCGTAATGATTTGTTATCCAAGAGTTTGAATTTAATGTTATTCATTCAATTCTTAGCACATTTAAGAAACTGAAATTCAAAACCATTACGTTTACAAACAATATATGATCAGCCTTCATTGTATCTAGTATTTAGAAAGGAGTGAATGTAGAGCAAGACGAAAACTTGGACGTTCAAAGGCAATGGGTAATTTATGCGGTACAAACATTAAGTAGTACTAAACAAAATTCCAACATATTCTGGTACTTGCGTGATGTGTGGTATTTAAAGCTATACCTCTCACTTAGTAACAAACTAGGATTATAATTCCATGTTAACGTATTAGCTTCAGATAAACTCGTATATCCGTCTATTATTTGGAATTCACAGGTCAAAGGAAATATATGCAGAATCAAATTCAAAAAATTGCAAAATAATTTTTTGATATACGTTTAACCTGGAATTTATTATTCTTATCCTCAATGTCAATCATATAATAATATTATTGGGACATTGAAGATAGAATCTTTGTACACTTAGTAACAATGTTCCCCCAAGGGGCCTACTACGGTAGGTAAGGGTTTGGTGCACCAGCGGTCCCGAGCCATACTCTCGTTTGGGTTCCTCTAAGGGGTGAGAGAGTATATGCTAAACGCCCAAGCAACTTTGGTCCATTTTTGTGTTTGACCTCCCACCTTATACCTCCCTGAACACAGTCTGACGGATAACTTTCACACGGGTTGTAGGTGGATGGTTTGTCGGAAGGGATGAATTGGTAACCGCGTAATTCCTAGCCCCTGGTTATCATGAAGGATCTGTGTTGGTATCTGCTGAGAAAGGTCGGTCCTGGGGAGGGAACATTGCATGAGCTAATGCACTTCCAAGGGCGAATGGATCGTTCTGTCTATATACTGGGAGGTGTGACCCTAGGATGAGCAAGGTCCAGGCCAGGACACTCAACTAATCCGGAGTGACGTCCATGATGTGAGCGCACCATTGGAAACATCTGCTCGGCAATGAAATGGCAGGTTTGGCTGCAAAGACGGCAATCACAGAACCCAGTATTACCATCTCTGCTATTACTTCGGAAGACTAGGCTTGAAGTGCGGAGAGCGGTCCTGTCGTGCTGGCACGAAGAGTGATCAGCTCTCCGCGGTAATAACCTTAGAGAAGTGAAACAACTTTCGATAAACTGGGTAACTTCCTCTCGCATATCTCGTCCCGAGGAGGTTAACTTGGCTCGGTTGTTCATTGGCCACTGTAATATTTATAAAATACAACATAGACAAGCAAAGCCAGCACTAAAAAGGAAGCTGGAAAATATGTCAAACCCGTATAAAATGAAATATCTAAAGTTTCAAATTCTCAAGCTCATGTTAAGCTCCACTAAAAACTTAAAAACCCTTTTGACCGCTTGCTTATCGTCCATCAGGACCTCTGTAAGGCTGACAGGCATTCTCGCACAGCGGACAAAGAGGAGCAGGGTCCGGTTTAAAAAGATAACCAAGCGAAAAATTGCAGTGGCCAATGAACAAGTCAGCCCGTCACGTTCTGCTAGTTGCTTTTTCCCAGTGCACCTTCGAGAATATCTGCAAGTGCCTGCCAGTCTTGCAGAGGTCCTGACGGACGATAAGCAAGCGGTAGAAAGGGTTTGTAAGTTTTTAGTGGATCTTAACACGAGCTTGAGAATTTGAAACCTTAGATATCTCATTTTATACGCCTTTGACATATTTGCCACTTTCTTTTTTAGTGCTGGCTTTTGCTTGTCTATTTTGTATTTTATAAATATTTGTTTTCCTTTTTACTAATAATTGTATTGTTAATTAAAGTTTATATCTGGCTTTTGCCATGAATTGTTTCTTAAGGGCACTGATGACCATTTAGTTGACTGCCCTTATACCCACATCTTTCTCTCAGTAACAACGTTATATATTAGTATTCTTGTTGAAGTCGTTAAATAATATTTTTGATTACTTAAATGTTTTATGTTTCTACAATTGGTTTTAGTCAACCAAAACCTATTTTTATTCCGAAAGTAAGAGCTGAATATAAAAACATCCTAATTTAAAATGTTCTTATACAACAGAGTGATTCATATATCATACAGATATTATTAATTATGAAATTAAATCAGTTCATTAAAGCATGCCATAAAATAATTAACTTGACATTATACATCTGGGGCATTTTTTGTGTTTAAATTCTTTTTTCTTTATGCTCTATATTAATTTTTGTTGTTAAGCTTTAACGAATCATTCCATAATGTAAATTAATTACCCTCAGCCTTTATTGCATTTTTATTGTTAATTTTTCTTATAACTATGAAAACTTTAATTTGGCTTTTACCTGTTATAATTCATCAATACATAAAGAGGCGAATGAATGAATGAATGAATGAATGAATTCAATTGTGTAGTGTGTAAGGTTCCAATGTTTGAACTGTTTTTGTTTGGATGTAAGAAAATTCCTGCATAACGTATGTATGTAGAGCAAAACATGTGTCGCCTCTGTAGCGTTTCTGCTTCACGTTCAAGAAGTCACGATTTCGAATCTCGCTTAGGGTAAGTTATCCGGATAAGGTTTCTTTTTCGAGGTTTCCCCTTATCCTGAGAAGACGAATGTCGGGTAACTTAAAACTCAATGGACCTCGGGCTCATTTGAGCATCATTTCACCCGTTTCATTCATTCACCGTCCGATATAACACTACGTTGAAGGACGTTAACAACAACCCCCCCCCCAAAAAAAAAAGAGAGAGAGAGAAAAAAAGAGAGAGTGGCATTTTTCCTACTCAAAGTGATATTCCAAAGAGTGCTGTCTGTGAGCATACGAATTGACTAATGGGTTTTTTATGGTCGAAAGTGTTTAAACCAAATAGTCTTTTCACATAAATATGTATGTACATGCTAAATAATGCCTAAGTTATAAATTAAATAAGCATTAGTAAATATCTTCGAAATTTGAACATTTTGAGCAACTGTTTCATCCCTTATGAATTGCGTTCAAAAGGCATGTATTTTACTTTGCCAAAGTGAGTATGAGCTATCTACCTGTGCGCTCGGATAACAATGGACGTATTTAAGTGTTCCTTCCCTGTTGTGTCACCAGTTTAGTAGACAAGAAATATCTGCTTCCTATTCTCGAATGTGGTATTTAATATTCTTTGTAACTAATTTTACTTAGAGTAAAGTATGAGTTTTTATTGCTTCCAACAGGCATTAAGGGTATTCTCTCCTAAAATTGTTAAACTGTCATGTTTCTAGGTATAAATTCTATAATGTGCGTATTATATATAATTGCTTTACCAATCCTGGGCATATACCCAAACCAGCAACATGGAAGTTGTGCGACATATCAGAGGGCGTTGAAATCAGAAGAGACCGGGAATGAGTTATAGTACTGATGTGTTTTAGTCAGCAGGGCATTGGGGTCAATGACAGCAGATAAAGTAAACCTCTTGGGTATAATGTTAGACGGAGTTGGCGTTAGTATCAGGGCTTAAACAACTTGGACCGCCAAAAAACAGAAAAGATGAGGAAAAAGAAAGAGAGAGAGAGAGAGAGAGAGAGAGAGAGAGAGAGAGAGAGAGAGAGAGAGAGAGAAAAGAAAAAGAAGACCAGTAAAAGGCCTCATTGACAATATTGATAAAGTTTAGGAATACTGTTTTATGTATTAGCACAGTTGTAGAAATGCTCCTGGAAATACGAAAACGTTTGGCACTTTTCCTTGGAAGTAGGTGGGCAAATCAAAAGGATGGTCACAGGCCTACCACAGATTCGAATGGTAGTTGTCTTCGATACTATAGCGAATTATTTACTTCATTAGTGGAACGTTATTAACTGAAATAGTTTTCTTTATCCCCGAAACAGTTCTTTTGCATATTTTAATGCATTTTTTCTTTTTTGTCTAAAGTATTCACTCCTACTGCGATGCCTTTTTCCCATTCTGGTTAATTGACACAGATTCGAAAAAATTTTCTAGACTTAATTAATTTTGGAGGAGCATTCCTATCTATATGCTATTCGATGTTAAAAATAAATGAGCATCTAGCTTAATTCTAGTTATATTCAGAATCCTTTTCGGGTTTTATAAGCAATAAGAAATTAAGAGCTTGAAGACATCAGAATGCTTCAACATAAATAGATGCTGCTTCAGATTTACGTTTTAACAGATAGTGCTTTTATCTGTAATTCAAACTGAAGAATTGACATAATACATCGCCGTTACATGCAAGGCTTTTGGGAGATCAATGTTGTGTATTTCTCTATGCCCGTACCACAACTGCCTTATTGATATAGTTGTGGTAGGCAGCTTCTCCACACAACGGAACAAACTTAATAAATTCTAGAGATTCCTTCTGTACACTTACTGCTTTGCCCTGCTACATTCTACAAACTTCAATAACCCTTCCAGCTACTAACACTTTTTACTTTTTAGCACCTGGTATTCGTTCAAGTCCCTTATGCATG